>AGDA01035331.1:0-10571 GCA_000281935.1 Mengenilla moldrzyki | reverse complement strand
TGCAGATATGCGAGGGAGAAAAAATAGAAATTGTGCGTATGGCGATTAAAAAACTGATTCTTCTAAAATGAAGAGAAACAATATTTTGATTATTTAATAACACCATATTTGACAAAATAAACACTTTTCTTAAGATAAAACAGTTTTTTATTCGGTAATAAAAATCAATAATTTTACGAAATTAAAACGATTTAATAATCGTTATAAACTGATTTAATACAGGAGTAAAGTTTTATTTTTAAGAGAAATGAATATACTTGTACTTTCTAAAAAAATTAATAAGGTAAATCGTTGGTAAATCATTATTTATAAAACTTAATCAGTGAATGCATTTGTAATAGTGCGATCTTATAAGTGAAGAAGTAAATTTCAGTAAATAAAAAACAGGGGTGCAAATCTTAAAAAAATACATATGTAATTAAAATATAAATACGATCAATTTTGTAATATTATAACTAAATAATTTAGTCTTAACATTCAAAAAATTTTTCTAAAAATTTTTAATTCTTTTAACATTTAAAAAATACATTTGGTAATTTTATAAACACTTATAAAGATATTAAATCGATTTAAATTTCCTTCAATAGAAAACACTTACTGATTTTATTACAAGATTTTACACCTGAATATATTTAAATACATTCCTTAAAATTAATTCATTTACTGATAAATATTTTCTATATTTTTAATTTTTTTATTTGCAAATACCCTACATAGAAAGGCCTAACTATAATATCAATGATTTTGAAGTATATTATAACGTATACAGTTATTAATAACTTTATGGAAAAATGCATTTCTGAAATATATTTAATGGAAAAACATATGAAAATGCACGGAAATAAATCAAAAGTTTTTTAACGTGCGTTCACTAGAAATTCTACGTTGTCTAAACTTGTTTCCAAAACCCCTATACGTATTTTTATATATTAGGTGTTTCAAATCAGATGAAATAAAAGGTGTTTTTAAAAATAGTGTTCTGAACAGAACATTTTTACGTCATGACTACTCAGAATTACTCAGCTCCTATGTTTTTTACAAGACCAAGCAAATTTGCAAAGATACTTTACAACCGTGTTCTGAACAGAAAACTAGTTTTAAAAACGCATAAAATGTACACTTGTTATATGTAAATGAAGATTTATGTTCATGTTTTTATTACAAAATTAAAGACATATATATTAAATTATATATACATTGTAGTAGATGATTTCAAAGTGGTCACCGTTAAGTAAGTTACAGGAAACAGTCTCCAAAAAGTTCTTGAGAACTCCAAAAATAATCCAACAAATTAATAAAAAACAAAAAAAGGGAAAGCAAAACTTCTAAATTAAAGAAAATTGTTTTTCTTTCCTTCTTCTTGTTGAATCGAACACTTTTTTTATCTAAAAATTGCAGTATTATATGCCGTTAATGGTGCCATAGCATTTTTACCTGATTGATAATAAGCTTTTCTTCAAAACATAAAAATAACTCATATTTAGGAGTAGTCTATATAAGTTTTTGTACGACAAATATATATATATATAGTATGGAGCAAAAGTATAGAATAATGTTATTTTTCCCAGAAAATTATTAAAAATGTAGAAAAAACAGATGAAATTATAAAAATTATATAATTAGTAAAAAGTCCCATTTTATACCTTGGTGCATAATATAGAATAATATAGAATAATATAAAATAATAAAAAAATTGTAGCTTAAATTGAATCGCCATGATTCAGAATTACTTTAAAAATACAGGACCGCATTGATTTTATTAAGCTGGACAAAAATTCTTGAGGTATATTTTCCCAATCCGATTTAATTGCCCTAGAAAGTTCAACAAGTGAATTGAATTGCCTTCCATCACTACAAACTTTTTTGCTTAAAATTCACCACAAATTTTTAATGGGGTTCAAATCGGGACTAATTGGTGGCCAATCCATCACATTAATATCAAAAACACGCAAGAAATTCAATATGGAAGAAGCAATGTGCGATCTGGCATTGTCTTGCTGAAATTGCCACGAATTATTCCAATCGATATCGTCACACATCGGTAACAAATTGCCATATATCAATCCTTGATATGATCCTGCATTCATGTTATACATTTATGATAACTATTTCTGATTTTCTTCTTTGGCAAAATGCAGTTCAAACTAATAGCGATCCTCCACCGAAAGTTCTGCTGTAAAACGTTCTTGGTTCTTTTTGAAGATCGTGCCACTAGTATCGATAACCATCAGGACCATCTAGATTAAACTTGTCACTAAATATGACTTCCCATTCTGATGTTCACGTCATATATTCTCGAGCCCAAATTAATCGTTTACCTTTATGACCATTTTTATGTTTTGGTCGCCGCATAATTCGAGCGCATTTAAACATTTTTGATCCTCGTAAACGACCCTGTAATGTCCATTTTAATATTTGTTCTTCTTGGCTTAGTGACCGATTCACTTTATTAGTGATTTTCACGCTAGACATTTCTTGTGTCGATGGTAGTCGAAAAATTTTTCGATCAAATTTTCTCGTAGTTTTCAAAGCTCGTCCAATTTTTTGGCCCGGTTTGAAATTTTCACCTTTTTGAAACAATTTGCTGATAGTGCTTTGTGACGGTGTAAGGCCATCGTTTTTAAGCTTATACGCTAAAGCAATTTCCTCTGTACTTCAGTGCTTACTGCTTGGCATTTGATACAATTTTGCTGAATACACTTAATAGAATATAAGAAACTAAATAAAAACTGAAACAAAATTGTTACAATATTCTGAAAAATAGTTTTGTGAAATATTCTGTATTTTGCACTGAGGTAGAAAGCAACATTTTTATATACAGTTGAGACAAATCTTGTGTTTACCTTTATATTGCACATACATGTTACATTTGTTAAATATTCAAATTTCAACCAAATTCTTTTTTACTATCGTGATTTAAATTTTATTGTTTGAGAAAAATACGATTATTCTATACTTTTGCTTCGCACTATATAAACCTTTTTATTTTTTCATTTCACCAAAAAACAAAAACACCGTCCAGCAAAGAATTTATTTTAAGCAATTTTTGACACAAATTTCAAAACACCGTGTATTTCATTCATTGAACAGAACTATTCAATGTTATATATTTAATTTGCTTAGAAATAACGTTAGGAACTCAAATATTGATATTAATATAAATTGTCTAGTTAATTGCACCCCTGGTAGGAATTAGGTACTTGTAACGCAATGAGTACACTTGTTTAGAATTTTAATGATTTGTAGAACACCACCAAAGGCCGAATAAATATTTTCGTTGCACAGCAAGGGCACAATCTATAACATAATTCGATTAGCATTGGAAATCTGTAGAATCAATTCAAACTTTTTGACATATCCACATGTTAAAACGGCAATTGAAATCAGCTAAGCATATTGTTTTATCGTGAAGTAAATTGATAGCACTTATATAGTATTTCAGCAGCACAAACGCTGAACTCTGACCATTTAAACTGAACAATTTTCGCGTCTGAAATGGCAACGCTATCGACGTAGGGCAATAGTCATTGTCCAAAACAGGCAAAGGAATCGCTTGAATTTTTTCCTTTTTAATATAATTTTAATTTTGTATAAGTCCCTTAACATATTTTATCAAATGTGTACCAAATAACATATAAAAAAAGCATTTCGATACGATTGCCACATTTTTTTGGAAATATATAAATAAATTAATAGACTGTGTTTGTTAGGCGGGGTTAGCATTCTAGAACTGCAGTTCATTGGCCCATTATACATTTAGCAAACATGTGGTTCAATCAAATAGTTTTCTGTATTTAATATAACCAAGCAACTGCCCGATTCCGTTTGGAATCTTTCAGTCCCAGTACGATCATTTCCAAGCGTTCCAGTACAGCTGCCCAGATAATTTCAAAGTATTGCTTTCCTAAACTTGTTCCCAGACTTGACTTTAAGCAGCCCCAGTGTTGTATCTAAATAATTTCATATTGTTAGAACAGTAATTAAAAAACTGCTACGTTTTCTGACGAAAGAATACTTCTAGTACAGAATATTCCCTTACCTCAGTGTTTTTTTCACAAGAAATAAAAGATCTGTGTCCTGGAGTCTAAAAATTTCCTTCCCTAACGTCTTCAACCCTATCTATTTATTATAAAAAGTATAGTTTAACATATCGTACACATAGATACACCCACTCATTTTTGAAAACTGCTAAATACACCTAATTTCTTTTTAAACGATAGATACGTTACTAAAAAAATACATGCAAAAAATCGTCTAAAAAGAGAGTTAGATGTAAAGAGTTTTAAAAAATTCTAGTTAAAGTTTATTTATTTCGTATTTACATTCTCTGAACAATAAATATGTTATAAAAAAATAATTTAAAGAAAAATAATATTTGTAGAATATTAAAAATCGTGTTTAAAGAAAACAATTCGTGTAATAAGTACTTTTCTTCTTTTTAAGTCACGTTAAATTAAATTCATGTAAAAAATCATGTAAAAAAAGAATAAGGTGTACTGAAATGTGCTTTGATCACTTTAAAAATTGACGTCGTACAATGTTATAAATCGCATTTAATAACGGTAACGTTACACTTTATTATTTTAATAGCAACACTGCTTTTCTGTAATAGAACCGTTTACTTTTTATTACGAGGGTAATAAAAAAAAAGGTCTCTTACCCTATAAACCACGAGAAGCCACAGTGAATTCATTGTGACGGATAAAAAAGAAAAGTTGCAGCAATTTGTGACGTTTTAAAACGTCATCGTACCGTCCTCAGGACGTCACAGTGACGAATAACTCAACTAGTCCAGTGAATGGAAGTGAGTTGTCACTGTGACGGCTTTTTGAGACGTAATGTGACGTCACAATGAGAAAAATACTATAATAACATAAAAAAACTGCATTTTTAATTATAATGCATTTCTTTTTTTTAATTTTATTACCTGATTATGGAACGCGGATTTTTTTCTGATATCCTCATACCGGTGAAAATCCACCGTGAGTAAGTTCTTTGGCGGTCACCCATCCAAGTTTCAACATACAAATTTCTTGCTTTTGTTTGCCTCGAACGTAACATTTCTCGCTCTCTGCTTGTCCACAGTAAGAGTTTAATATATAGCTCTTATAAACTTTATTTAAACATTGTCTTAGCATTTTTTTAATTGAAATGTATTTAAGAAATTGTGACGAACAAACAAATTCAACTATCCCTTTATTTTAAAAGAGTTATGCATTCCACGTTAAATTATCGAAAGCCGGAAATAAATAAGCTTCATATCCTTAATGTAAAACTTATTTCCACATTACTTAGTTCCGCAGGTTTTCATTCCACTGAAGTACAGTGCCTTTTAACGAAAAAAATTTGCATTCATAAATAATTGCATTCATAAATAATTGCGTTCATAAATAATTGCATTCATAAATAATTGCATTGCTTAATTCAGTTAGAAAAATAGGGTTTCTTATAATAGAAAATAATTGTCTCAATGCATAATATGCATATATTTTGAAATTTAATTTAGCTGACAAAAATCAAAATAGGGTTGAAAACTTGCTGTTTTTTCGTATGTTTATTTTTCTGTCACAAGACGTTTCAAAACGTCACATTGTGACGAGATCGAAGTTTTTTTTGCTGGTCACAACGATCTGTCACAAGACGTTTCAGGAAGTCACATTGTGAAGAGGTCAATCTTTTTTTTCTCGCTAGTCACAAAACGCCGTCACAAGGCATCTCAGGACGTCACTTTTCATTTTTTGATTGCACGGATTTCTTTTTCCCTCACAGTGACGTCGTGACAAATCTTGTGACGAATTGGTTTGTAGGGTACTTTTTGAGAAAGTAGAGAAACTTTTAATACGGTTGTTAGCAACACTGTTATGTTGTGTATGCTCATTCTTGGCTTGATAGCGATTGGAAATTGAGCTCCAGATGAATGTTCCCGCCAAGTGCAAAGTTCGCGCAGTTATTCAATTTTTGAACTCAAAGGTGTTAAATTGGTGAAAATTCATCGTCAATTGACAAAAGTGTATGGGCAGTCGTATATGGACGTCAAAAAAAATTCGCAATTGGTGTAGAAAGTTTACAGGCGGTCGTAGTAAAATTCATGATGAGAAAAGGAGCGGGAGACCATCAATTGCTAACGAAACAATCGCGAAAGTTGAGAAATTTGTGCGTAAAAATTGGTAATCATTCTGAATGCTCTTTGCATTTTAATTCTTGATGTTTCAAGAAACATTATTCAGAGGATTTTAATGGTATGGCGGCAAGCTAATATGACATGGATCTTATAAAACTACCACAACATCTATAAAAATACATCGACCGAAATGGCGATATGTAGAAAAATAAAACTTTCTTCAACCTTTAAAGTGATGTAGCAGTTATAAAAAATAAACGGTTCTTTGTATATTTAAAACTATACTTTTTTTTAATTGCCCTCGTGAAAGAGGATACTATTTTCGTGTGACTAATAAGAACTATAGTTTTTAATTTTATTTTCTTTTCAAAATGTCGTTTGCATAACTATGTCTACTTTGTTATAACTGGAGGCGAGCGGTCGTTAGAAAATTTATTTTTTTTCCAAAAGTATATTATTTTTCAGTGTTTGCAAGCTCAACAGATATTTAAAATTTCATATTTTAATTTCAAACAAAAAAATTAAATGATTTTCAGTTTTACAATTTTTGTAGCTCATGAAAAAAAGTCAATATAGAATACAATTTAAACGAATAGATGGCCACTACACAACTTATGTCTAAAAAATCAACAGAAAATTTTATAAAATTTGGGTTCTGAAAACTTAAACAAAAAAGTGATTTTTTCCTTCAAATTTTAAAATACATTACTAGATTGAACTTTGTTATGTCCGACAGTTATGGCCGTCGATACTAACGTCATGGAGCCTTATTATTATAGAACTCTAGAGTCAAACGGCGACTATTAGGCTGTTTTAGCTTCAACAATTTAACGTATGTACAACTTAGCTTAAACTACACACAACAGTGGGGAAATTAAGTTAGCTATAAAAAAGTTCGTCTTTGATTTTATATTAATATTATTTACTTTTGTTGCATGCAACAGGTGTAATAAGTAAAATAAAAAATAAAGAGCGCAAAAATTATCGATTCGTTTTGACTTTTTTGAATCGATTGGTTTTCATAATTCTATTAATAATTTGAAATATGTTGGGGGACTATATGAAAAGTTTAATATACTTTGGACTAAACTTGAACATATGAGTGGGCATGAGTTGTTTAGCAGATCCATAGTTGCACGTGAAATATAATTGATCGCGCTGAAATCGATATGATTTCTTAAAGGTTTTGTCCACGCATTTCCATTCGTATGCAAATATATTTTAATATCATGGTACATTCGTTGAAATTTATATACAACTGTATAATCAATGTAGCCGGCATAGTACGAAAATTTTAAGTTTGGTAGCACAATAAATCGTAAGTGACCGCCTAGAAATATAAGCTATTAAAAGTTATGAAATTTAGAATAAAAAGGTTTATACATATAGCGAAAGCTGTAATGCAATTTTTATAGAAAAATGTTATACATTCATCTTTTGCTCATCTATTTTCATTCAAATGTCGCACCAATTTGCAATCAGAGAAAAATTGCATTCAAAAATTTAGATCTGAATAGAAAAAAATTAAATTCGTACTAAACCTAAATTAAAGCAAAACTACACTGAATCGAATTCCTGAATGCAGTAAATATAATACAAAAAAAAACGATTTGTTGATATTCACGGAATGAATTTACAAATTTTATATCTTAAATGTTTACATATTTTTAGAAATAATTGTTTTCTTAAAATTATTAATATTATGAAAATCTGACGTACTTAGGAAAATATAAGCGAAAATATTTTTCGCTTACTCCCGTACAGCATTTACATCCTTTTTTAAAAGCAGTCATGTTTTTAGCATTAAAAAAAAAGCACAAAAAATAAATAACTTTTAGTTCCTCTAAAAGAGTATGTTTATTAGAGTATTCAGACACTACTAAAATAAATAGAGCATTTAGACTTTTATTTTACATGCCAACTTGCATTCGTTTGGAAACTCTTTTTAAACATTCCTTTTTTAGTACATTTTATCATTTGTCAATTTTTTTCGTACTAATAGAGCTTAATCCGAGTACTTTTTAACGAATAAAAGCAGTACATTAATTCCTACTTACGGTACTCTAAAAGTAGTTCTTTTTTTGCACATTTCTAAAGATATAATGGTAGAATAAAGTATCAACCTTTCGATACAAAAAGGATGCCATTACCTATTTTAGTCTATTTATTTTTGTACTCTAAAAGGAACGTTTTTGGCACCAAATTACCACGAAAAGGGTACACAATCGTGATAAAAGTAGTGTAAAAGGAGGAGGGAATGCTCTGCGGGCTTGTAGGAAAAAACAATTAAAAATTTTTCAAAAACAGTTCGATGATTTGGCAATGAATAGATACAAAGTTTACTACTATATTCCCGTCCAGCATTTACATGGCTTTTTAAAAATAGGCATGGTTTTAGTATTTAAAAAAAAAAGCACAAAAAAGGAATAATTTTGAGTTCTCTAAAAAAGTATCTTTATTAGAATATTTAGACTCTACTAAAACAAATAGTGCATTTAGACTTTTATTTTACATGTCAACTTGCGTTCAATTGGAACCTCTTTTTACACATTCTCTTTTTAGCACATTTTATTATCTTTTGTCAATTTTTTTCGTACTAATAGAACTTAATTCAAGTACTTTTTAACGAATAAAAGCAGTACGTTGTTTTTTATTTACAGTAGTCTAAAAGTAGTAATTTTTTGCTTGCTTTTGAAGATATAATGGTGGAATAAAGTATCAAACTTTCGATACAAAAAGACGCCATTTCCCTATCTTAGTCTATTAATTTTTGTACTCTAAAAGGTACATTTTGGCACTAAATTACCATGAAAAAGGCACAAAATCGTGATAAAAGTAATATAAAAAGAGGAGAGATTGCTGTGCGAGTTAACAATAATCTTTGAAAAACAATTTATTTTGAAAATAATGGCAGTTGTAAATTTATAATGTTATACAGAACAAAAATGATAGGGAAAAAAGAATAGAAGTCACATGAATTTAATGAATCTAAATTAAAAATCGTTTGCTTACAAATTTTCGCTCACAATACACTGAATACGACAGTACTTCAAAGCAAATTATGATCGGTGATGAAAATTGAACTTACAACAATGGTCATAAATACAAGAAACCATTATTACATCTAAATAAGTCATTAATATCAGCAAAAAAGCTAACATTCGCAAAGTAAGTTTGCATTGTGTATTTAGTAACAGAAAAATGTATCATGAAGTTACCAAAATTCAACGAAATCGTTACTAGTAAACATAACTAATAACTAAAGATAGAATCTCTAACATTTGTTATTTTTTTACTACAGCTGATTTATTAATACTTGTTAAAGATGTCAACTAAGCATCGATTCCTTTCCTTTTAACATACTTTTAAAATGTTAATTTATGATATTTTTGTTGCTTTTGGTTATTTTCTATTTAAATTTATAGATGAGCAATGAAAAATGGATAAAACAATTAAACCCTAGAAAATTGACAATATTTTAGACATTTTACTGTAGAATAAATCAACTTAGTAATCCTGATTTTTCTTTCTGAAATTCAAAAGTGCGGAAGTGAATATTTTTACACATGCGCATTTGAATTTGATTCTAAGTTTTTGAAAACGTTACTTACGTTCATTGTTCTATTCATAATTTATTCGTTTATAATTATATTTGTAAATGCTTGACCTCACAGATCTTTAACCCTTTGCGGTCGGAAGGCGCCGCTTGGGCGCCACGGCGATTCGCGCCGCAGGTCGGATGTCGCCTGAGCGGCGACAATCGGTGTTTATGTTAGATTTCATTATCTCTAAGCGGAGGAACGCAGTATTGGTGTTTGAAAAGGTTCCTTTGCTATTGATATTCTTTTGTATGAAGTGTCGAATTACAGGTCTTAACGGAAATAAGATATTATTAGTAAAAGTCATCGACCGCAAAGGGTTAATTATTATTAATAGGCGCTTTCGAAAATAATGCTCTGAACAGAGCACAGTTAGTAAGATATTTAGGTAAACTTACTCGGTTTTGTATAAAACACAGTTGAGTAATTCTGTGTAGCTATAGCGTAAAAGTTCAGAGCATTATTTTTGAAAACGTCTAATGCTATCCAAAAAAGGTTCAGTTAAATTTATTCTTGGTTTATGGTAAACAACACAATTTTAATCACCAGAATACCATTAATTACACTAGGGAACAAAGGTCATTCCACAGAAACAACGTATATATTTCCTGAATGCTCAAGTATTACTGATCCCAAAACCAAAATATTTTTGAAATCTTGAGGCCAATTTTTAGGGAAGAGGAAAAACGTGTTTTTTAAATACAAAAATTTTTTCTCCAAAACGATAAGGTCTAGAAAGTTTTTCTTACCCTTAAAACAATCAATCAACCCTTGTTAAATAATGTACCAAAAATTATAAATATGCGTTAAAAGGGGGGTTCAAGGTAGTGATTTAAAGTTGAAAAAAGAGC
>AGDA01035016.1:0-14521 GCA_000281935.1 Mengenilla moldrzyki | reverse complement strand
GCTTTCTTTCCAACAAGAGAATACTTTTAATAGGTTCTCTTATCGTAATACGTGATCACAAGAAAGAAGAAGCCTAGATGCTGAGGCTTGAAGTTAGTAAAAAAGTAACAATAAATTATCTTCAAATAAACTAAAAATTTGAAATTTATAGGCTTCAATTTATATTGGGGAAAAAAATTAATATATAAAATGTTTTGGTAAACTTAACTTTAATAGAACTGTTATAAACAGAAAAATATTAATTATAAACTCAATTTTGTTATTTGTAATCAAACTTGAAACTATAGCATGTCCATCTTTATTGACGCGTGTAAAACTTTCAGCGGTAAATACTCATTTACTAATTCAGAATTAATTGCTAGGCATTCTTTAATATTTCTGGCTAGTATAAAGTTTTCAGTTAATGGAGGTACACAAATTTTTATACTTCTTTTGAAGCAGGTTGCTTCAAAGTAAGCTTATGATTTTGTTTTATTACATTACCAAAAGCGATCGTTGCCCCCGTTTCGGCCGCACCTCACTACATCGCTTCCAGGTAAAGCATTAAATGGTCTGTAAACATCGCTAAAAAATATCTCTTGTGCGTTTAGAAATTCCATTTTTCATTTGAAAATACGTAGAAAGTTCAAATTTAGTGCTCAAATTGACAATAAATTGAGTATTCCTACACAAAGAATGAATTAGGCTGTTATATTATGAAAAGTTCAGTTTTAGTGTTCAATAAAAGTTCAAATTTAGTGTTTAAATTAATAATGAATTAAGCGTTCCAACACAAAGAATTAGGTTATTATATATATTATAATATTTTAAATAATGTAGCGTTACAATTAAATTTATTGTTATTGGATTAATAATCACACTATTACAAACTATGAAGCCTTTTCATAAAAAGCCTTCGTAATCAATTGAAAGTCATCAAGAATAACTCGAAATTGAGTTTATAATTAATGTTTCTGCTCATAACAGAACTTACATTATAGGTTACCTTATTTCAAAGAAAGTAACATAACTATCCTTGTTGGTAAACGTACTCTTACGATAAAACGATTTAGTTAAAATATTACCAGCCTCTTATTTTAAAAACTATAACATTTAGGTTTACATTTTTAAATGTTTTTAACGAGTTGCTGGTAGACCTGATTTTTGTTCCTAAATTCAAAATTGCGAAAGTTGTGAAAAAACAGCTTTAATGCAAAAGAATTAAAATTGATAATGACCTGAATATCAAACATTTAGGTTTTCGATAAAGATTTATACAAGTTCAAATATCTTTAACCGAACTCTTTCTAAGGTAATTTTATCAAAATGTCTATAATAGTTAACATGATTTCAAGTAAAAAACAAAGTTTAATATAAGTTAATAACATTTTAAAGCTTCTATTCTAACTAACTTCTATTTTTTTAAGTCACTACAATTATGCATATTTTTATTAGTAATTTAATACATTAATAACAATTATTGTTAAAAATAAATAATCGATTATGAATAATAAATAAACAAAATTTTAGTACATTTTAATATTATTTAAAAACTCAAAATGAACTCAAAATCGACAAATAATTTGAGTTTTTAAGCAGGTTACGGAGAAATACGAATCAAAAGCTATTTTGAACGAGCCCGAAAATCGGGTAATTTTCTACGCAGAGTTTGAAATCAATTGTAAATTTTAGGCATAAAAAGAATTGTTAAATTTAGAAAGCTATGTTGTTTTAACATAGAATAATCTCATGGGTATTGACTGGATGTCTCGAACCAAAATCAATACAGATCTACATTGTATAGTACTGAAAATCGTTGATGCGAACTTTCAATACTATTATTCTATGGTGTTTGGAAAAACGTTACTGAACTTGTAATAAAATGTTGATAAAACGGTAACCATTTTTTTTGAAAACATGAAAACAACGCTTTAAAAAAATATATAAATAAAAAGAAAATTGTTATTAAAACTCAATTAATCAGGTTTACATTTGTAAATGATAATCTACAAAATTTATTGAAATCAAATTTTCATATAATTTAAAAACTTGAAGAAAAAATTAGAGTCTACTATTTGATCACTTCTGATTAGTTTAAAATTTAAAACAACTCAACCGAAGTAGCTTCGAGTAAGTGCCAGAAAACAGTTACAAGGAATTCGGCCTATCTATTTTCTGTAACTTCAAAGTCATCGATTACACAAGCATGCGTCATTCTTCTTTTTAGGATAAATAGCAAACATTTCTCATCTTTGTTTATTGCAGATTTTAATTTTTTTTGCCTGCTATCTAATTTAAAGTTGTAAATTAAATAAATCAATTTAACGACTTGATTGCAAATTTGTGGTTCGAACTTTTGCTCTATTACGAAATGACATCACTACCGATGCAACTTATGATGTCACAAATATTTAAATTCAAATCGTAACGTCATCGAAGGTTTTTCCTTTAATAAACAGTTTGAAGAAAAGATGAAAAATATTAAATTTAAACTTTTCTTTAAAATCTTATGTCCCCATTTAGAGTAATGGCTTACAATTTAAAAAGTTCTGCTCTAATTAGAACTTTTTTAAACGTTTGATATGAAAAACTGCTTGAAGTCTTCATCGAAAATAATTTAAAAAAGTGTGAAAACCGTGAAAAATTTTATGATAATTCTCGATAAAACACAGGCATTAATAACAATTTTTTTTAAAATAAAAGTTAATTAACTGAAATTTTATTTTTCAGCAAATTTTAACGTTTAAAACGTTTTAAAATATAATACAATTTGCAAAAAATGAGTGCTTTATGCAAAATTCAGCAATAAATTTTAACGATAAAAATGTCGCTGTTATAATTACATTTAAAATTATTCCCCATCTAAAGAAAAATTAATTAGAAAAATTGCGAATGACGATCAAGTTATAAAAATTAATTGTAATTTCGTTTATAAATTAACATTGGAAGCATAATTTCGAAAATTTTGCTGAAAATAATAACTCATAAAATACCAATTTATTGAATTACCTTCGATTAATGAGTAAAATTTTGCTTAAACTGATGTTTTGGAATTGTTCAGGAATATTTTTTTAATTACCGTATTATTTTAGTAGAAACTCGAGAGTCTGTGTTTTATAAAAGCTTTATATAAATGTTTTATAACATATTTTATATATTACATTAATGTTGAAAATATATTTCTCAATAAATTATAAAACAGTTATTTTAAAATCTTTATAACATTTTTATCATTTTTTTCTGGTGTTATTTTCGTAATATTTATAATATGTTTTAAAACATTTCATAAAAAAATTTAACGTTGTTTCTTAACATGTTTTTGATGCTAGTTGTATGTTACATTAATATGTTTTATAACTATTTATTATTGTTTTTAAAACGTAGTTTCCACGTTTTTTTTTTGTTAAATTTAACGTTCTGAAACATAGTTTAAATTTTTTAATTTTTGTTTCATAGCATGTTTTTAATAGAGGCTTAAAAATTCCTTTAAACACATTTACTATGAGAAATAAATGTGAAGTAGTCATTGTGATTTACAGTGATATTACGATAAGCTTGCAAGTAAAATGGTGCTCTGAACTAAAATAAAAAAATAATAATAAACCATGCTTGCTAGGCGGAGTTAGCACCCTAGCACTGCAGCCGTATGTCTTATTGTACTTCTAGCAAGTCGATGGTTCAATGGAGCAATTACACATATTTAGCATATTTAAACAAAAACATAATTGTGTTTCTTCGCAATACCCCGCCTGGGATATTCCTGTTCCAGCATGGGCGCTTTCAGGATTAAGAGTTACTGCGCATACAGTCTGTAGGCATTACTTTTCCAACTCTAACCCCAGTGACTTGGCTGTACTTAATTTATCTTTTATTCCTTGACCATTAGCAATTTAAAAAATTGATTAGGAAAATACAGGAAAAAATATATTATCCAAATATATTTAATTCATTTTTAACACGTTCGCGGACACTGAAAATTTCAGAGAGCTACAAAAATAGACAAGAGGGTAATTATTTACGATAATTCAAAAATCTGATGTTTTCGCTTTGATCTCAAATGTCTAACTGAAGCATATAGTGCATTTGGCATGCGCATATTTGAAAGTAACAGAATTTCTCAGCTCTCTCTCTCTCTCTTTCTCTCTCTCTCTCTCTCACTCACTCACTCTCTCTCTCTCAGAACTCTACGAAATGTAGATACTATAGCATTCACGTGCGCGAACGTGTTAAAGAAATTCGTTATTATCATTAGGAATTAAAAAGAAGTAAACTTCGTTTTAGAGTTATATTTTAAAATTAACTTTGCAGGGTGTTTTCTATTTTGTTATAATTAGTAATTATTTATAATTAGTTTATAAAGCTTACAAATATTACAAGTGTTTTATTATTAGCGTAATAGGCTTATAATAATTGACACCTTTGTCAGCTTAGTTATTTTTTGCATTGATGAATTTTACACTAATTACATTTCCAATTAATTACTTATTAAAGAAATTATTGTAAAAGTGTCAATGCGTAGTAAATTTTTTATCAAAAATTCTTTAAAATATGGACTGACTATGATATCACTATGAGGTGAAGTATGAACCTTAGACAAATGAAAGATTATTGTAATCTCATCATGATGGCATAGTTATGATTATTGTATTCTCACTGTGTGTGTTGAGAAACGCCTTAGAGTGATATCAGAATAATATTACTATAATTAAAAAGACTCTCAGTTGTGAGCTCACAGTGATATCACTTTAAGAGTAAATGATGGTCAGGGATGTCGAATCGGATTAGGTTTTTAAAAAAAATTCTAACTTGGATAAACTTGTATGTTAAAAAATAGATTTCTACTCAAAACATTGATTGCTGTAGTCTACTGATATTGGCTGTTGATAATTTTTTTTTAAATTTCGGGTATAAAATTAAAAAAAAAACTTGAAATTGGAGGCCAATTTGATAAGTGGAAAAATAAAGGAAAAAGAATGAACATTTTAGGGGAAAATTGCGTGATCTTAGCTTTGTGCTTGCTATTGAAAGAAATGAATCATCGTCATAAAAAGAGTTTCAGTAAACCCCTTGATGACATGAAATTCAATTAAAAAGTTTATTATTGTTAAGAAAAATATTTTCGACCCCTTTCACGTTGAGCTTTCTAGTAATGCTTACGTCTTTTGACTTTAACCCGACTTCACTTTATTAAATTTTGTTAGCAATATATCCAATGTTAAAAGTTAAAGTTTGCAAATAGATTTCTTGTGAGTATTTTGTATTAACTTATATCTTCCATATTCAATTTTAATACACCGCAAGTCATTTCTGATTTAAAATATGTCTAAAATAAATCATTGGCTGCAATAAGAGGTATCTTATTTCCAACTCAATTATGAAGGATTATGAACTATTGAAAGTACTGTGTGTGGTTTTAGCATAGTTATATGTATACTTAACTAATAAGGCTCGAATATCTTAGTGGTTGCAGTTCGATTCTAGTACTCTAAGTTTGTTTCGCTAAAGCCGGCAACTGTAGCCACTTTTTTATCGGTCACAACATTAGAAACCAATATAAAATTATTAAGCCGAAAATTCACTTTGGAAAGCTGAGACTCCAGTAGTAACAGGATTAATGAGGAAGTCGATTCATCCTAGATATTATGGCCAAATACTTTCAGGCATAATAATTTAGTATCATCGCTAGAACTACACTCATAATTACCTGATAGAACAGAGATCATAGCGAGCAGTCAGGGTTAATAAAATGGAACTTCAAATGTTCATAACAGGTTAGTTTAACAAAATTTATTGATTAATAGATTAAATGTTATATTAAAAACAAAAACTTGATTCGGGACTTGATTCTACCAGTTGTGATTAGTCGTTGATCATTAAAAACCGGATTCAAATATACGATGAGGTTCGACGGTTAAAACCAATGTTTAAATATTGGTAAAGATGACGGAAATTCTCGAAGTCAGAACGCTTTATGTTTTCAGGTCTATAAAACCTTACTCAATGGTTCATTGTAGCTGGTTGATGACTTAATTGATTCGTACTATCTGAGTAACAAGCTGACTGATGTTTTGTGTCATTTAACATTTAATTTGTATTGCTTTTTTTGAATTTTACTTATTTAATCTCAAAATTTGATCTCGAAACTTCAGAAAATAGGATATTGATTCTAGTGATTCGCTATTTTATCTAGTTTGAATATTTAACTGATCTTTAATCTATGATACTTAAATCGGAAATTCTTCTTATTAATTTATTTGTAACTTTCCCCGCAACATTAACTTATTAGTATTAATGAAAAATAATTTTCTTGTGAGTTCGCATTATTTGATAGATTCTTTGAAAACTCATTTTGAAGTCAAATATAACATACCTTTTTAACTAAATTAATCCTCAGCTCTTTGTATCGTAAGTCCAAACTAAAAATAAAAGTATTGTGTATAATACAAGCGTACTTAAACAATACTAATAAGACATAAATGGTCTAGCGGTTACTATTCGATCTACTGAGTACCCGGGTTTGAATCCCGCTAATCCTGACCCACTATAGCATTACGTATAGCTTTTTATTTCATATATTTATTTAAGCTCCATAAATAAGTAACTTAATAGTTGTAATTGTTAAACAACTATTTGGTAATAAATGTAATCAAATTTTCATTATTCAAGTAAAAATTAGCCAATGAAAATTGTTAATTTTATTAATGATTTATTCTCATCCTAATAAGAAGTTCTACTTTAATAATATATTTCAAAACGTGAAAAATTATAACAAATATGCCTAATTAGTGTCGAGAGTGTTGGTAGATCACGGCGTATGTCTTCAAGTGACTCGATGCGGGCAACAGTCCTTGGCGGTAAGGCAAATCAGTGTAGGCAAGTAGTAAACATTGGCCACATTTGATAATAAGGCATAGCATAACAGTGTTTAAGTAATTCATTTCAACAATGAAATGTGTAATAGATATTCAATAACATTCTTTCTAAATAAATACCACGAAGCTAATACTAGAATTTTGTTAAATTATTTTCCTCAATATTTAGATATTGATAATCCTCATGTTACTATTATAACCGCTGGTTAACTATAAAAACCACAATATGGTGTACAATTAGCTCATTCATCTCCATCATTCGATTTTTGCAAAAGGTTGTACCTTTAGCTAAAAGTACATGAAAATTTTTGAAAATAGATCTGCCCATGTTTACAATTATTATAAATTTCGTATTTACTAGTTTTAACAAACACAGTTTGGCTAAAATATAGAAGTTAGAACGTTTCAGATATCATTTTTTGCTACTGTTTTGGTCAAGTTACTGAAGTGAATAGTTTAAGAGCCCCCAAACTTTTTTGATCACTAACCCCCATTATTGAACTTTTTGAAATCTCAGTCAAAATAGATACTACACCAGATTTTAAAGTAACTAAAATGGAGTGTTGACCATTTATACGTTTCCATTAAGATCTAATAATTTAGTTATTAATAATGTAAAGCAAATCGAAAACCTAGTTTATTAAGCTACTGTAGTTGCTTTTCAATAAATAGTTTGAATTTTTAAAATACTTTAATAATTTAGAGTCGTTTTGCGATCAAAATTGAAAAGTCATTAATTGAATAGTTACATTATCTAAACACATAAACTTCTCATAGAATTTAATGATAATTGCTATTACGTTATGGCTGCTATTAAATTGAAGTAGTCTATATATATTTCCAATAATAGTTGAAAAAAATCAAAATAAATTTAATAAACGTATTGAACGTATTTAACTTTTTTCATATGAGAAAAATTATATTAGATTGCTCGCAATCCACAATCTTTAATCAGCTTATGTTGAAGTTTACACTCAATTTCATTCTCTAATCAAAAATCGATTTTAGTCAATTCTAATTATTTGCCAGCTAATTTTTTTAAAGTTACCTTTTAATTATTAAACAGTATGCACGCTACGCTTGTATAAAGCTTGTTTAAAGCAAAAATATTGAAAACAATGTTTCTAAACTTGAAACATTTTCAAAATATTTTATATTGAACTTGTAAACACGGTAATACATACTGTAAAATTACTATTAAATGCCGTTTTTGGGGTCTTTGGTTCTGGGGATCGGGTAGCGTCTGAGCTTTGTGTAGCCAAGTAGCTCGCTTCCCATTCTCTTTTTCCCGGGTGCTCCCGAGAATTCTTTAATAAAATGTTACTTTATATTTTGAAAAAAAAATCTGAAAATTGCGTTTGGCAACAATGCTACAGATAAAAAATAAACGCTAGTCTGCAAAGTTAAATCTATGGACGAATAAAATATGGACTGATCGTTGAACTGAAGTTTATACTTAAACATATTTGGGCCAGGGCTTAAAAAATGCATGCGCAAAAATAACAACTTAAACAACCGTTAATAACGATTTAACGTACGTTTCGACATTAATTAAATTTTTTGCACAAATCTAAATTCGCACACTATTATTTCAATTTTTCTTGCTTTTAAAGAATTTTTAAATTTATATTAGAGCAAAAAAAATTATTTAGCAAGAAATTAAGGCTTACGAATGAAATTAAAAATGCCTATTTCTTAGAAAGTTTCACAAACGATACAATTTTGCATTATTGTTCACAAATACGATTTATATTTAGAAACCATGCAATAGAAATATACAGAATAAAATAATTGCTGCGTAAATAATTAGAATTTTAAATTTTCAAAAAAGGAATAAATACATGCGCGTTTTGAGTTCTGATTCCAATATGTTCAAACAAAATTTTGAGTTCAGTGATCCTTTCGTGTCTGTTTCATGGTAAAATCTTCTCAGAGTCGCCATGTTTAAAAAAAAATTCGAAAAAGATGGAAAAATTTTATAAAAAAAATGTAACTTTTGTATTTTTATGATAAATGAGTGATATATTTTAACATATTTTAGTGAGCAAAAGACAAATAAATTTACCTATTCTGTATCATTGACGTATAAAACATAGACTGATTATTGCATAGGAAAACATGTAGAGAAAAATTTTCGGACCGGGTCAAACTGCCTGACTGGCAACAGTGGTTTAAAATAACGGTGGTTTTTTTCTCGACCATTGAAAGCAACATTCAGTGTCTGATTTCTTTAGAGTGTTTAAATTAAATAAATACCTGTAACTGGAAAATTAAAAAATTCATTAACAGGTCTCTTTAGCATACGATTTCCCTTAATGCGAACATTTATTACCCTCACAATGTTATCATGATCTGGATACACCTTTTGAATGATGCCTAATGGTCATAACATTGGTGGACAAGACTCATCTTGCAATAGTCTCACATCTCCTACTTGTAAATTACGCTGAGGAACTTTATTGTTTACCAGTAAAATTAACTGAGAAATGTATTCTTTAGACCATCTTTTCCAGAAACTCTTAAACCCATTTTAATTCAAATTCTCTTCAATTTACGATAGTAATTTATAATAGACAGGAAGTTTTTGTACGTTCAACACAGATACGCTAAAAGCTTTAAACTGACGAGAAACGCGGCAACTGATTTGCAAAGAAGCACAGAAAGTTTGTTATTCTATTCACGTTTCCACGTGCTCCTTAATTATCCAAAATTAAATTGGGATAACGCGCTTCAGTTTTGGATCTTTATTCAGCCTCGAATTAATCGGCATCATCATTACCGTCGTACTTTACGTTAATTTCGCGACAAGATAAAAGGAAAATAAATGAAAATTTCATGAGCTGAATGCGATTTTCTCCATTTACTTTTCGTTTTTTCGACGTTTTCAAAATAAAAAGAAATTAAGCATTAGACGCAATTTTTAAATTGTGACTGGGGAAATCAACGTTTCTTTTTTTGCGAAATTGGAACAAAATTAGTTTTTATATGGAGAAATTTTCGTCTTCTGTGCTCTAAACGAAGCCGATATGCATATATGAGCTGTGTAATAAATTGTTTTGTCATACTGATGTTCCTCGCATGGAGCACTTATGTTAGCTTTTAGACTATAAAGGTTCTAAGTATTATTAACGTGATTTTAGAGGTTACTGAGATGAATTTCAACTCTAATTGTAATGCCCACTGTAATATTCGAGAACCATAACCGGCTATTTATTCAAATACTGTTGTCTAGGAGAATATCCATATACAATTGGTCTTTTCAGTGAAGTACCTTTCTGTCGAATGTGCAATTAAGAAGGAGAAGTCACTAGCCATTTAATATTAGAATGTCAAATCCTGCAATCCGGGAGTCCACATGAAGTTTCCCAACATGGTAAAGAGTTCATAGACGTAGACGTATGAGAATCATTAGGTTACATTCCTTTCAGTTTTATACACCGGCTCAATTTTTAATCTTTTACGTCTAGAATGGCATAACATGTTTGCAAACATGAACAAATAAAACATGGACTGATTATTAAATTGAAGTTCTTGTCTGAACACGTTGTTATCAGATTTCAAAATGAAGATGTTTTTTCATCTTTATTGGAAATTTGAAACTTAAATTCAAATGATTTATTAAAAATTATTAAAAAATGGAGTTATAACATCACCAGTGGCAAACTTTACACCTTTAATTATTTTTAGAAAAACTCGTAAATGAAAGTTTATTTTTCATTTTGTAAGAATACAGAATAAAAATAGGAAAATTTATTCAAGACATAAATTGTCAAAATTAATAATTTTTACTGTGTGAAGAATAAATATATGTAAAGCGAAATATACGTTAAGTTGTTATTAGCGGTCGTTTAAATTATTCTTGCGCATGTATTTTTGAAGTTCTAGCCTCAAAGGTTACATTCATTAATTCAACACAGTGTTGACACTGTGTTTAAAAAAAGACAACATGCGTTCATAAAAGAAAACCTTATCCGATGATGTAAAATTATTTCTGCTCATAAATTTACACTAAAACTACACCGTCGTCATTTTTTCAGCACCTTACATTAGCATGGTTTTTTTAATGGCGACGGTGTAACGCAAGGAGGGATGTATATATGCTCTGTGGTGTAATGTTGTTTATCTGTGTGATTTTGTCCGAAGCCGGCTATTGATTAAAAGATTAATGGATCTAATATTTCGCAAAGGAAAGCGTGCACCTATTTTGTGAACATTAAACAACCCGTTTTCACAAATTAGACACGTTTATTGTCTAATATGGCGTCTACCCAACCGGGTAAAATAACCGGGTATCGTTTATGAATGTAACCAAAGTGTTCAAAACAAAAACTTCATTTCAATGATTAGTTCATGCCTTATTCGTCTATGTATATAAAACAGATTACCCAGATCAACATAATGAAAATTTTAGTAAAGTTCATGTATTTTTAAGTTAGTAAAAGTCTAACAAGAGTAACAGTTGTTTGACAAAACTTTCTTCAGTGTTGACAAAAAAATAAATTGACTTTTTTCAGCGGTAATTGCAGCAGAACTAAATTCAGCAGAGAATGCTTTTTGTTAACTGTTTTTTCAACTTTCTTTGATGTTTATTTAAAATAAAATAAAAATAGCAACAGTATTACATTAAGCGGCAACGTTGAACATTAACAGAAAAAATATAGTAGCGCCATCAAGTTTTAAATAATTTTTTTAAATAAAAAGTTTTAAAAATTTAAGAAATTAAACATTTACCTTATTAAAATTATTAGTGTGTAAGAAGAATACTTTTTTATTAGCATTTTAATTTTTTTATGAAAACGACATGCCAGTATTAAAAAATGAAACAATAATTTTATTTTGATATTAGTCTTTAATAGATTTTTGACTTTAATATCATAATATGACAATAGTATAACATTGAAAATATAACTTTTGTTATGTAATAGTAACCTAAATTTTCTAAAATTAAGTTTGTCATACTGTTACGAAACATGCTTCTTCTTTTTTTTGCATAATTCTTAACTCTTACATTTTTATGCAACCCGCACAACGGATCTTGTATTTCATTTTTTTTTGAAATTTCTAATATTGTAACAGTTAATTTTTTTATACAATGTAATAATTTTTTCTGCTTAATATACTAGATTTCATTTCGTGAAGAGAAATCTAGCAAATTTTATGTACTTTTCCCACTCCCTACCTGTGAAGAGTTGTTTAATGCATAAAATAATTATGTTTTATGTAAGAAAAGTTAGTTATTTAAATAAAATTTAATAAGAAACTGAAAATGTTTTTAAAATAAATAGACAACTCAATCGATTACAACAATACCATATATATAAACTTCAAT
Source organism: Mengenilla moldrzyki (assembly GCA_000281935.1). Classification (NCBI taxonomy): domain Eukaryota; kingdom Metazoa; phylum Arthropoda; class Insecta; order Strepsiptera; family Mengenillidae; genus Mengenilla; species Mengenilla moldrzyki. Next base: position 2,341 of record AGDA01035016.1, on the reverse strand, counting down.
GTAACATTGTTTAATTAGGTTTGTTTTGTGTCCTTTATTTGACTAGATATGTTACGACAACATTGTTAACATGTCACAAACTTGTAACTTATGTAACTATTCGATAAATATATATAAAATAAATTTGTAGTTACATTTTAGTAGCGTATAATCTTATAAACTTTGCTTCTATTACATGTAAAATTAATAAAACTAATGTTACTGCAATATAATTGTAAAAAGTACATCACAATATTGAACATAAGTTACGTTTGTGTATTGTATTGAAATATATTTATGAATATTACAGGATCATGGTTAATTAAAAGTTTAAAAGTTTAAATACTAAAGTATTTGTATTAACTCACCCTCAAAGTCTTTACGTGGTCATTAAGCGATGTGTTTTGTACTACGTACAACCGCAGTTTAAAAGTCGCATTTGAAGAGGATTTTCTCAAAAACCAAGCTATAAATATTATTTTTTGCACATAATTAAGCACAAGTGCAACTTAATGGTGTCTCGGATAAAGGAAACCAGAAAGGAGAGATTAATGTCTAATTACGCGCTACTGTAATTTTATTTCTTTCTTTGAGCTCAGTTTTCTCCAACAAATAAGAAGAAAAAAAATGATAATAATGAAAATTATGAAAATGCCAGAAAGCTTTTGTACGAGGAGCAGAAATTAATTCAATTTCTGGTTTTTATGGGTTTTCTCCGTTCTCCTTAACCGTTTCTTTTAATTGTTAATTTCTACGGTAATTAAAAAAAGGGCACATAAAATGTTCCTTTTCGTCTCTAATCTGAACCTGTTTCTTTGGTTTTAGGCAAACGGTATCTGTTCAAGTTTCAGCCCTTTTTCTATTAAATCACCATAACGATCGCCCAAATTTTACTCCGTTGTAACTCTGCTACTGGATCGTTGACAGTTTAGTAACGAAATTTATTGTTTATGAGAAGCAAATAAATTTTTCATGATGAACTTGGGTGATTCAGAAGCTCTAGGTATCAGTAGCAATGACTTAACTGTGTTGATGAAGGTGTAATGAGTGTGACCATGGCCCAACGTCATCAGGCTAAGATTCTATTAGTTGCATAACTATTGAAGGGGATGATTCTTTTTTAGTGTCAAAGGCCAACACCTACAATCATAATAGTCTAATCTTTATTTTTTTTATTTTAACTTATACTTGCTAGACGGGATTCTTACCCTAGTACTGCAGTCTAGTGGCTTATTATACTTCAAGCAAGTAGATAATTTCAATCGGACAACTACATGTATTTAATAAGATCGAGCAATAATCCGACTATGTTACCTTCAATGATGGCCCGGCTGAGATTATCAGATCCAAGGTTGATCATTCTCCAGGATTCCAATGTATGACATTAAAGGCAGGATGGAGGATATCCTTCTCTTCTTCATTACGCATGGTGTACAGAGGCTCCTTCCTAAAGGGACCAATAGTGTGTAGATGTATCCTAAGACTACAATCTCCGACTAAAAAGACAGTTATTGTTCTCAGGTGGGTTGATCTTAACAATGGTGCTTAGTTTTTAGGTGCTATCACTGTACCTTCTTGACAACATAGGTTTTTAGTTTTTTGTACGGTATAGTCTAATTGAGAATGAAAGAGAAAAGTGTGTAACTAGAGCCTAATTTTATAAACGAATAGTTAGCAAGGCTCAAAACCTTAGAGGTTGCCATTGGACCCTAACCTTAAAATGTATTTGAAATTGCGTCTCATCGTTGTCGTCCATCACAGTTACTTTTTGCAGCAAATCTAACTATAAAGACTAGGATATGATAAGTGGATTTAAGCTTTGATGTCATCGAGCTGAGATTCAGGTATAACGAGATTGCTCAGGAAATTAATAATTATAGATATCGTACATTCGTACTAGATGGATCTTATTGATGGTATATCATTCTTAGATACAACCACTGCTTGACTATCACAATCTTTTTTTTTACGATAACGACAAATTAAGGATGAATGCTTACTACTTAATAACGTTAATGCCCGAAAAAAGTAACATGACTCAGAGTCAATTCTATGAACATTTTAAATAGTTATTCTGTGTAAACTTAAAGAAAAAGTAAACTAAATAAATAGAGCGAATAATATCCTCTTAACTTCACTAATTATACTAGAACTTTAATTGGGTAAGCTTAGAAAAAGTTCAGAGATATTACAATGTAATATTTATTTAAAGCTTTCATGTCATATTCCTAGCAATGAATTCCGCGAAACTTTAAATGTTGCATTAATAATTAGAGTTGAATAACGTAAAGTTCTTTCGACTGTAATGAATTAAATTCAATTTACGTTTAAAATAAATTTCTGGAAAAGTTGTAAAGTGTTA
>AGDA01034952.1:0-13644 GCA_000281935.1 Mengenilla moldrzyki | reverse complement strand
TTAGTCCCTCATTAAACGGACATAATTTTTTGAAAGTCTATTAGTTTTTTTCCAATGAAGGTACACTAGTAGTAGAAAAAACACTGTTTAAAAACCTCATCACATGAAAAGAAAGAATCGAATACTTAAATTTAAATCTGTGCAGCTACTTGGTTTTTATGATGTAAAAAGATCAAAGTGGGATGAACATTTGATTATTTGATTTCGGTCATTTCTTTCATTCCCATCAATTTTTGATCTTATTTTTATACTGTTTAAAAGCGTATTTATTGTTATAAAAAATCGTATGAATGATCATATAAATGATTTTATACGTGACATTGTCTATATAAAGAGTATTTAAATTTTTTCTTAAAATTCTGAACTTACTGCTTTAAGAAAATTACTAAATATACAAATAAAATATCGAAATGAAGTATTTAAAAAATTTTCCTTTGGGTATTTAGAAACAACAATCAAAATTTGCCTCCATAAATACTGTGAGAAAATTTTAAAATATTTCCTAAATGATAAGTTTCAATAAGAATGAAGCAATGTTTAAAATTATTTAGATTAAACGTTTTGTTTAAATCCACAATTACCTTATTATCTTGCAACCATGCAGCGATTTCCTTAAACTCACGTTCTTCGTCTTCATTTAGGTTTCTCTAAACAAAAAAAGGTTTTATTTTAGATTTACGTTTAAGTTACCGTAAAAAAAAAATAAGTATCAGTAATGCTCCTAATTTTATTAAAAATTATGCTGCTAGATTTTTTTTTTGATATTACTGAGTAATACTAAAAAAATTTACAATTTTCGCACACGAACCCTTCATTATTATTATTAATTTCTTTGTAAACTAGCAGTATTTTCAAGTTCTAAAAATACAAAGAATATAAAAAGTTTTTTTGTGTATTTTACAATATATAACGAGTTCACAAAACAATTAATAAATATTAATAATAAAAAAATTGTGATTTCGAGCTTATTGTTTAAATCTAGTAACATATTTACTATCTATAATTATAAGTAAACCGAAACAAAATATATATCTCTTAATTCAGTTCATTAGTACTCTTAAAAATTATCCGAATTCAAATTAGCTAAATAAACAAATTAAAACAGCTCGAACTTGAATTGCATCGAAATTTTAAAATAAATTCGTTTCCAATTTTTATTTTAGACTCTCTAAAAGTGATTTCCTAATGTAACTGCTTCCGTTGACTAAGATTCGTGACAATCAACACGAGTTATTTGTGAATTGGTTTAGAAGTTAATGTTGTTTTTTGTTATATAGTTGTGTCCGGTGGTAAAAGTGGCTATGGCCGTTAATGCCGATAAGGTTTAAACACGAGTACTCTACTAAGGTCGAACAGCGTCTACAAGGCTATTCGAGTCTCGTTACTTGTACATATCTACAACTCGTTTTAAACTACACACAACATTGGTAATACTAAACGTCACTAATTATTACTAATCGTTATCAAATATAATTAAAACAAAAAAGTTGTCTTAAATATACTTGGCTTTAAATTCTCACGATTTTTTTTTTTGAAAATAAATAATAGAAATAAAAAAAGTGTGGGGTGCTAATGTACTAATATTGGTTGTTTATGTTTTTACGCGTCTCAGGTATTACTTTTATTTACATATATCTACAATAGACACTGAAAAAATTCTACTGAAATGAAGAAAAAATATTGTCAGATTTTTCGATGAATTAAAATTCTATTACAAACAAGTATAAAGTAAAATACGCTTTACTTAATACACTGCTAAGGAAAGCTACATTAATGGTAAATAAAAGACGTTTATTTATGGTAGATTTCAGTAGAATTTTTTTTTTCTCTAGTGTAAACTGAACACAACCCGTACAGCATTTTTTTTTAGTAAAATAAAAAAAAAGAACAGAAAAACATTCTAAATAAAAATCAAAAATCTTTGTATAATTTTTACGTTTTTGTTAACATTTTTATCCCCTAAATTCGTGTTCCAATAAAATGCTATTTCTAATATTTTTTATTCTTTTTAAAAGTGACGGCATTAATCTGAAATTAATTTCTTAAATGTGATGTTTTAAAACAGCATATATTAAAAATGAAATATATAACAACAAAGCAATTCAAAAACACGAATATAAAAAATGGATTTAATAAGTAACTTTAAACTATTATTACCAAAAAAATTTATTTTCGAACGAGAAATAATTACCTTTTTTTTAGCAAGAAATAGAATTTACAGGGAAATTGAACTAAAGTTCTCGTGAATCTATTACACCTGGATGGGGCATTTTGGATAGGCTTTGTTTTCAGGCATCCAAGCTAATGTTACATAATGTGCGTATGAATAAGAAGTTAAAATCACAGTAAAAATCATTTTTAGCAGAAATTTATCTACAAGTTGTAAGTCTGAAAAGAAAAACTATTTAATGCCTTTAAAAATGAGACAAAAATTCCTAAAAAACAAGTTATAATTTTTGCTCTAAACAATAAATTCAATTATTTTTCGTGAAAAAATAAAATTAATTTAAAATTTAAACTATTGCACATCACAAAAACACCACCGAAATTTATGCGAGTTACGAGGTTCTGTGTAGTGATCAAGCTATGTTGTATACATGTACAATTAGCGAGGCTTTAATAGCTTAGTGGTCACCGTTCGACTCTAGCACTCAATCATACTAAAGTTTGAGTTTTGCCAGCCCCGACGACCATAGTCACTTTTGCCAACGGACACAACAAAGGTAATACTTGCTTGAACGAAACCAAAACTTATACCAAATTTTTAGATCAGAAATAATAGGAAGATAAAAAATAATAGCCGATCTGTATTATTTAATGAACATAGTTTTTTTTAATTTGTTTTAAGGTACAAAATAGAAATCTAATTTCTGAAATTTGAATTTCTAACATTTAAGAAATACTTTCTAACTCAGTGATTTCCAACGTGTGAGCCGCGATACCGACATCAGGGAGCCGCAAAATATCTAATTAAAAAATTCGGCAATTTTCCAGTCTCAATATAGATGTTATTGAAGCAGTTAAAATTCGATAATTTATATTATTCCAAAGAAAATAGTAAGTATAAACTTTTTACATGTCGTTGTTAAATAGGTAATCGTTTTTAAAAAAGGAAAGTTTTCCAAAATTTCATGAAAATCAAAATTTAGAGAAAAATCTGATAATTGAGGGAACCGCAAACCGGAAAAGATTAGGATCTTCTGTTCTAACTAATTCCCAACAAGTATTCACTAGTCCCTAAATTAATAAAAAATAAATTTCCGAAATTTACGATGCAATTCTAGACTTTTTTAATTTATTATTTAAAAGTTTAATCTAAAAAAACTTTTTGTAAAATTAGAGCTTATTATTTAAACATACCTGATCTTGATTTAATTCTGATGACTCCAAACGATAACTGTAAAAGAACCAAATTATTATTTTAATTTTTTAAAACATTCTTTAAATACGGATTAGTATATAATATATATTTCATATAAAAATTAGACATTTTTGCATTTCAAAATTTATAATTTTTTAGCAAGTATATTTATAATTTTATGTATTAAAGCATTGTATAAAATTCTAAATTTAATCATCCATTCATGAAAATGTTAATCGCAATCTCCTATTACCATTTTTAATTTCAGTGAAATTGTGATGCAATGTAAATTTTAGAATTTTTTAATTAGCTAGATCAGTGCTTGATATTTCGGCAGGAAGTGTCGTTTGTAATGGATAATTTAAACTTTTAGCCACAGAATTTGTGTAGTTTGTGGTGACCGTTTTAATGTAGCTAGTTTAACAAGGTGACTTTAGTACAAAAACATCAATTAAATTAAAATATTAAGTAAGTAATGATAGGATATTACATGTTTGCTATATTTTTAATATTTCTGGAAAAATTAGTACACATTTAAAAGTTATAAACAACGGAAATCAAATTTTAGTTTCTTCGATTGATCGCATTCCACCTTAAGAACAAATATATGTAGAAATTAATTTTTTAAATAGTTATTAGTAGTTGAACCGTCAACCGAAAAATTTTCAATTTATTGATTAACTGAATTATTATAATATAAAACTTGTGTACTTTTAATACAAATAATAAAATGATTTTAACGAACGGAAAATTTTTAAAATTTTCAACTTTTTGTGATAATATAAAAAAGAAAGAAGTGGTGAATATCAAATATTAGTCAGACTTGTCATTTTTTATAAATATAATACTCTTCTTAAAATTACGTGAAATTTATCAAGAATAAAGTTGCTTCTTTTATATAAAACTATATTAGTACCTCAAATCCGTAATTAAATTTTAAAATGATTCCTACTTTGATTTACGATTTTCCACAAATTTGTCAAAGTCATCTAAATTTGCTTTGTGGAGAAAATATTGAACAATATAAAAATTAGATCACCAATAAAATCTATTACCACAAGTATCATGTGATGATGACGGACCATCGAAGTCAATTAAACTCTCATTATGTACAGTATGTAGCTTAGCGTCACCACTACCATCATTATTGAAAAAAGTACCATTCTTTCCAACCGGTTCATTATTTCGTTTTTTATTCCACCGTGAATGACGCAAGAAGACATTATTCAATTCATCATTTATCCGTAACAATTCGGCTGTTACTTCATCGTTCGTCAAAGTTTCAATTAAAGTCATAAGTCTCTTTTGCATTTCAGTACAAGTTTTTAATAAGTCCTATTAAAATAGTTGATAATAATGATTTTTTTTAAAATCATAATTAACATTCATAAGCTTAAAGTCATCGGAATAGTCTGGTAAATCTGGTTTCAGTTCATTCAGCATTTCATTTAAAATCGTAACATTATTCTGTACCATATCCAATTCTGATAACAATTTTGCTTTTTGCTCAGGATTTAAAGCAGACCTGCTTTCGATACAGTGACTTCCATCAACGGTGTTTGTAAGCGTCTAAATATTACAATATTTTTGAATGATTGTGCGAGCATAAAAATTTTATACTTATTTTAAATGTAAAAATATTTAAAACGATTTTATATTTCGAAAATTAAAGGAACTACTTGGTAAAAGAGCCGATCCTTCTTTACTTTTGACCCAATGGAACTTTTTTTGCTTAATTAGAATGTTTAATCGCTTTTAAGACATAACAGTTTAGTTTAATCGCTTGAATCAGTAGCTGAATCAAATAACTGTCTTCGAATTCCGACTTTTTAAAAGACTGAGGCCGTTTTCGAGAGTCTCATAATGATCAATTTTTTATAAATGTTAAAAAATGAGCGCTCAATAAATTATTAGTTATTTAATTCATTTTTAAAAAAGATTGAATTTGATTGCTAACTTAATATAAAGCATGATGAGGCTTTTGAAGATGCCTTAAAACACTCTTTATGTAGAGCAAAATTTTATTTTCACATACTAAAACTGTAATTTTACCAACGCTAAATAAGTACTGCTGCCAATTTCGAAAACTTGTCTGTTAGTGTATTGTGTAAAAGATTATAGTTGTGTTTTATTTTCTTTAATTATTTTATTTTACACATTAATTGCATAAATACAAAATAATGAGTTTTTATAGTTTTCACTTTTATTTTAGTTAAACAGCACAATCTCAGTAAGCCAAAAAATGTTTACTTGATGCCTTGAAAAAACGTTTTATTGATATTTTTAAAAAATATTCTTTAGTTTTCAAAAAATGCCTTAATCTTTAAAAAAAGTCCCATTGACGTTTTTTTTGTTTGTCGACATTAGGTTGTTTAATTAAATAAAATTGAAAACTAACAATAATTTGTTATTTTTTACTTATGTAATTAATGTTTAAAATAAAATAATTAAAGAAAATTAAATATAACTAAAATATTTCAGACAAAACACTAACATTAGTTCTTAATAAGTGGTAACAGTGCAATTCAGCGTCTGCGAAAATAAAGTTTTGCTCTGTACAGAAAATGTTTTAGTTCGCGAAAAATCGGGGATTTAGAAGTAGTTTTTAGGAACTTAGCCTCTGATTTAAGCGACCAAACTAAATTTTCATGCCTTAAAAGCGGTTAAGCGTTCTAATTAAGAAAAACGAACGCCAGTTGACTAAGAATTAAGAACAGGCAATTTGTTTTATTTAGTAAAAATCTGACGATGCGTGAAATTAATGTACCTTATTTTATAGTTAGTCCGGGTACATTCGGTAATTCGAATTTGAGTAGAAAACATGTAAATAAAAAACCACTTTTTGTTCAGAATTTTTTTAAAAGTAAGTCAATCCGTATTCAATTATTTTCTGGGTTCTATACAAAATTTCATTTTTTACCCTTTTCGATCATTCTTTTATAAGAACTTCTCTAATGTAAAAAGAGAACATAGTAATTTTTCAATTATTATTGGGTAAAAAATTGTGTTTTTAGGTGAGCGAAAAGTTTATTGGTGTCATAGAATTTTTACATGTTTAATTTGTTCTTATGTCAATTTGTTTCGAAATACTTCTGAATATTTATTGAGAAAAATATTTTATAAAAAATATCGTTTACTTTTTAAAACGTAATTACTACGGCATTTTTTTTAATTTTAATATTTCACCCAGAAAATTAGTTGCTTAAAATTATCAGAAATTCAATCATCATATAAGATTAGTTAAAAAGTGTTGCATAATTGAAGAAAACGTTTACTTTAAATGCATTGGAAAGAATTGTCTAATTATTCTACAAATTATAATGAAATCATTTCAATTTTAAATAGAAAAAAATCTTTAAAGCTTAAATAAATTTAATAAAAAATAATACGGAAACCTATGAAACTACTTCTTATAAAACTAATTAAATATTTTTAATAATTTTAAATTTCTTTCGAATAACGTCATATCATTTTTAAGAATTTAATTTTGTAAATGTCTACTTAATTTCCAAAAGTATATAATTTCAAAATTTAGACAGCATGAAGAAGTAATTAACCAAGACATGGGTCTAGGAAGAGTTACCATCGAATTTATGAAACAGAAATTTAAGGAAAAAATAGTATACATTAAATATGAACCAAAGATCTTTTTTTAAAATGTAATAATAATAAATGTGTGGTATTTAAAAGTTGATTAGAACAGATTTTATACAATAAGCGACATTATTGACAATTGCCTCTTGATATAATTTTCCACATAAATTTTATATTTTTAAAATATCTTACAACAAATTTTATTAGAATTTTTATTAAAATCAATTTAAAACAAACTTTAATTCTCGTCAAGAAGGACAATAAAAAATCGTTTTAATGCTGCCACTATTTTCGCAAAAAGCCGGACTTTAAATGCGAAGCTAAAATTGAATTAAAAAATATTAATAGAAAATCGAAATTAACTGGATTTGGAGTTAAAATTGGAACCGCAGAATCAGTATTTCGCTTTGGAAATTGGAATCCTTGTACCAACAAATCCTGATAAACCTGATAGACGTCATTCAGGTCTGGAATACCATGAAATGCTTCGGCCCAATCGCGAATTAATGATAGAACACGCTCTTGGATGGAAATTGGAGGATTATTTTTTGGACCGATCAGTTTGACTAGAGCTTGCACAAAACTCTTTTGACAAGCATACACATGAAATCGATGCCCACAGTTCTTTACGCACATTTCAAGCAGCGTTAACGTGTGATCGATCATTGTCCACGTACAAGTCGATGACTTGCCCGTGTTATTTACTTGTCCCAGTCGCTTACGAATGGCCTTAATCGCATCCTGAGGCCCGTTTTCTGTTTCGTTTATCATATCACAAATCTCAATGTTAGCACTTAAATTTTCATCTTGTGATTCCGTTACAGATTCTATAAAACCGCAGTGAAGCATATCATAAAAAAAAACCATATGCTTATTTTCGAACTTACCAATCTTTTGTCCAATTGGTGTACTGAATGGGTTTCCAATTAACGAATTAACATTAAAAAAAGACATTTTATTAAAAAGGAAATTATTTGCACGGTACAATTACGCGTTAAAAAAAATTAATTTTTTTCTCATTATTTTGAAAAGTTGTTACCACTGGTGCTAACTTCGTCATATGATTTCAAAAACTTGAACTATAACGAAATAAATGTTTAATTCCAAAAATTAAATGTTATTGATTGTTGAAAGAATTTATAATGTGAATGTGTTTTAAATTTATTTCAATAAAAAAGTGTGATATAATACTTTTAAAAAATATGAAAAAATAGACTTTTCTACTGCCTGTGATAACATTTTCTCTTATCAAATTACAAACATTTTTTGAACAATCAATAAAATTTATGGATGAATTAATATTAACTAACGGGAGACCATAAACCATTTTGTTCGTTACGGCGATAATAGCGAGGTCGATTATCTCTAAATACAGTCACAGCCGGAAATTGGTTATCTTGAATGAATTTTAACGTCTGTCTTATCTAGAAAAAAAAGAAACATGTTATTAAGAATTAAGAATTTTCATTTTACGATTTTAGAACAATGATTTGCTCATTGTTCTTAAAATAACTGAAGAAAATAACAATGAAAAAAACTATTTGAATTTTGGCAAAAATAAAAATCCGCTAAATCTATTTATCTGCATATAATTTAATTGCACAGTAAATAATCACATTGTTTAATTTCTCATAAAATTTAAAATCTTTTTTTTTCATATTTTTTGTAAATATTTTTATATTTAAACCAGAGAAATCAAAGCAATTACACTGGGATATCTAAAAAGTTAAAGTTAATTAAATTTAGTTGTTGTAATTGCGTAAGGAGATTATAATACTTAAAAATAACATTTTGAAAAAATCAAAAAATATACCCATTATTTTGCAGTTAAGAAAATTCAATTGGCAAAAATATTCTAATATTTTTTAATAAAATTACTTGAGATGCAAAATAGGGCGGCTCAACATGTGGTGAAGTGGACAAATGTTGTAAGATGAAATCGTCACTTTGTTGCAGCCATAAATCAACACCACGAAGGGGATCGTAATGAAAGGGACCAATTCGTAATAGGCCTAAATTGAAGTCGTAAATTTCAAGTACTTGATGACTACCGGTGAGATAGCGGGCGTTACGCAATGGTTGATCGGGACCCTTATCAGGAAATGTGGCTGGAAATATTTCACCGTTTTTTACATTAATTCCAATGCCTCCGATTATTGGCCACAAGACACCACTGTGCATAGTAGTGTTTAATTCACCGACACAAGCTAAGGTTAAATCGATTTCAAGCGGATGTTTCTGAAATGCACCTGTCGCAACAAAATCACGTTTGCATTTAAATGATAAAATTAAAAAAAAATTAACTCATTATATTAAAAAATAATGATTCAGAGTAACGATTGGCGTCCATAAAACCACCAATCACTTGTAATTCATATCGACCATCCGGATAGCCCATGGCCAATTCTTGGACACGTTGAATCATGGAATTAATCGCATCCTCGATTCCAATGCCATCCAAATGAGCTAAGGCCACTGCCCCCGATCCTATATGTTTTTTTATTTTTTAAATAGACTTATTAATAAAACACATTTTCGCCAATTAACAGTAATTCGCGTTCGCAAACCTGAATGACGAACAATCACTGAAATACAAGTGGTCATATCATCCGTACCCAAAATTGTCACATTTTCTAAAGATTCAATTAAAGCCAATTAAAAACGATCAAAAAAGAAGCTTGCTCGTTTTAAAAACATCTTTTCTTTTTTCCGTTCCGTTTTTGGAAAATGAAAAGATATTAAGCAAAATAAAAAGAATGTATGTAGTGATGTAATTATATCGAGAGACTTTTATAAAGAGAGAAACAACTTTTTAATTTCTGAAACAAAAATTACCAAATTCATTAAATTTTATATAAGCAGAAAAAAGATTCAATTGCAAGCAGAAAAAAATTTCGATGCATCACCAAACAGTTCATTGTCATTACTAAAATATTTATCCAAACATCAGATACGTAAATTGAAAAAATATGTTTTGATCTATTATATATAAGGAGAAAAATCCTTTTACGTCATCAAATTGTACAGCAACCAGTAGATTATTCGATCTTTGCTGGTTTCAAACACATACAACATGACTAAATTGCATAGTAATTATGAATATTGATAAACAGTTCATCAGTGTGCTTAATTGGCACCAATTTTTTACCAAAAACAATTAAACAAATTGCATTAATAAACATCATTAGAACATTTTTTACTTTCTCATAAGCTTTTTTAGTAATTGTTATATAAAATTATTTTACTCAATTTTTTAAAAAAAATCTAAAATTGTATATATTATCAAATTAATAGCCGCTATCAAGTCGCTATGTTTTAATTTTTATAACTGCAAAGAAATAAATGTTATTAACTCGAATTATTTATTATTGTGTACAGATTATACGACAGTTAATTTTTGCAAAAAGTACTGCTTAGGCAAGTAATACATGATTTTCATACACGTAGCACTAATTTCGACAGAATAAAAGTGTGAGGTCGTAGAAATTTTGATAAAATTAAGAAAACTTATTTATTGATTTCTTTAGCAGTAAATTTACGGATGTTAATTATCTACTTATTTTTACTGAAGTGAGCCAATTTGACTAATACAAAAAATTGAAGTTTTTGTAAAACATAGTTTCAAATCATTTTATATGAGTTTAGAAGGAAGAGGAAATAACCTTTAAATATATTTTGTCATTTCACTAAAAACCATGTGTAATTTTAAAAAGTAATATTAAAGTCTTATATATACAATGTAATCAAATTTTCAATGAATCAAATTGGCTCAGTCCGTAAATCTAATGTTAAGTTATGTAAGAATATATGTAAATGTAATAAGTTAACATTGTCCAAAATTTTAACTTTTATAAAAACTAACAAGAATCGCACTAAATTTACTTCTAGGAAGATATTCCTGGACACTTAAAGCATTCTCAATTGCGTTTAGTAAAGAAGTAAAGAAATAATTAGACACAAGTTATGCTTACTTTTAATAAAAAGTTGACTGAAAAATATACACGAAATTCAAATACAAAATGTCATGTATAGAAATTTCGAAGCTTCGAAAAAGTATTTCGAAATTTGAAAAATCATGAATACTCTGAATACGCCAAGACGATACTGATTGATTGAGGTATTCACAGTTTGCCGGAAAATAAAAGCATATTCAAATTGTTCACATTTCGTTCAATAAAAAGCTTTGATTTTGATTATTATTAAAGTCGTAATTTTAGCTTCGTCACAGAAAAAGAACAGTTTAGTAAATGAGAAAAGTTGACCAAAGTTAACTTTATTATTTATTATTTTTTTTATTGAAAGAAACCTTTGTAGTTTAACTCATTTATTAATAACTAGATACGTATTTTGATAATAGAAAAACACGGAGTCTATAATGAACAATTTTTCACAGCGAAATTTTAAAACTTACACATTTATAAACGATTTTCATTATACACATTTTAATCCTTTATATTAGAAAAGATTTGATGTATAATGATAAGGATAGTGTCCATTTTATATTTTTAAAACTGATCAATTAGTAGCGTTTTTTAGGGAGCTTAAAATAAAGTTTTAAGATATATTCCACGTGTTAAAAAACATCATACGAATTTCAATAAAAATTACATCACTAAACAGACAGATATATGTTATACTGTCGTGTGGAAACGTAGCGGCGAATTCCCGTTGTTGCACATAAAGCAAATTTGCTGGGCCCACGATTTTCTGCGGTACAACAATCAATTGTGCGGCCGTATCACGATAAATCGGATAGTTAGCGTATAAGGTCCTTGCGTCACACGGCGACTCTTCCTGCAAAACTCCGTTTAGCACCAGCACCATTCTGAACAAAAATGAAACTGAGGTTAGCGATGAATATAAGTTGTCCAATTGCCTAAAAACGTCTAAATTCACAAAGAAGCCGCGAATGCTGATTTAAACAACTCGGTTCCCCGTGAACATTTGAATTGAAAATTTCCTCTTAATTTTTTCCTTTTTCACATTTTCTTATCATACGAAACTGCGATTGGTTCATCGCGGCAAAAAACAACACAAGTAACAAAGTCCATCTTAAGACTTTTTAAAACTTCTTTAAAAAAAGAGCTAAAGTAGATAAAACTATTCATTAATTTTGATAAAAGTGAAAAAAGAATAAATTTTAACAATTTTTTTCGTTTAAAGATCACTTATCTCGTTTTTTTTTTCTTCAAAAAATTTTTTAGCTTTTTAGTAAGTTATCAGTTGTTTTTAAAGGAAATTTTTCTTAGAATTTCGACTTACTTCACTGATATTTTCTTCAATAAAATAATAACTCTTATCAAAATGCAGTAAATAATTTTTTTTGTTTTAATTCAATGAACAGTGCATTGACTTAAAAATACTCATCGAAAATTCCACAATAATTTCAATTAAGTATTATCGAAATTTAAATCACAGATTGTTTACTTTAATTTTTTTAATAAGAAAAATCAAAACTTGTCATAGCGGAATATAATTGAAATAGACGTCGGTTTCGATTTCTTTACATACTTATACAAATGTAAAAATAGTTTAGTTAAATCGAGACATGCGTTACTTCAATTTAATGTTCGCTAAATGGGTCAAATTTACCAACGGGGTCTGCGGAATTGCTGGTGCTTAGAGCGACCTTCAAATTTTGGAGAGATCATTGGCAAATCATGCGCTATGAATTTCGGGAAAATGTGTCTGAAATAAATGACCGGAAATTACCATGTAAATTATCGAAATTTACGACCTCCTTTGTCGAATTCCCGCAATGGGAATACACTTTCCGATCCACGTCGATCGTTTCGTCATAACGTGTAAAAAGAATTAAAATTTCGTTTCCTGTTGTCGTCTCCAAGTCATTTGCATATTAAATTATGACTTTGCGTTTTCGACTTTAAAAAAGCACACAACCACCAATTAAACATTAATATGAAAATTAAGACCTTGAATATAACAATGCTCAAGCGCTTTATTTTAATCTATGATTTAAATTTTGAACTTCTAACGGTTCTTGTAGTTTTTACTATTTTGTTCTTGTATGCTTGTTGACTTTTTGAAAATTCAGTCACCTTCAAATGATTTTGTAATAAAAAACTATATTTTTTAAATTTTTTTGGCGACATTTCACTAAAATTTATCGACCAAAAAAAGGCTTTAGTAAAAAACTATAATTTTCGAAAAAACTTAACATTTTGATAACGCCATATTTTTCTCTGATTTGTTGCTACTGTAAGAAACAGACATGCTGGCTCTTTTCTGAAAACCAAAAAACAAAAAAACTTAAAATGTTATTAAATGCGTAAAAAATGTCCTCTTTTAATAGAAAGTAAAAATTTGCTGCTAAAAATCGTTGTTAATAGCACATAAAATCGCAACTTCATCGTTATTAAATATGACTTACATTACTGGGCGTTTTCGAAAATAGCACTCTGCGAACAATACGGTTAGTAAGATATTTTAGTAGACTTATTCGGTCTTGCACAAAACATAGAAGTTGAGTGATTTTGAGTAGCTATGACGTATCCGTACTCTGTTGAGAGTGCTTTTTACAAAACGCTTATTGTATGATAACAGTTGTGGAAATGATCGAGGTGTAGTGTTTGGAACTTTCTAAAATTTCTCAATATAAATCCGAGACGTTTGTATTTTCTATAATGGTATCAACATGATCAAATTTGGGTACACGAGTTAGTGTCAGT
>AGDA01034913.1:0-10406 GCA_000281935.1 Mengenilla moldrzyki | reverse complement strand
TGGTCGCGATGAAATATTTATTTCACAGAACAAAAAATGAATTGTGGAGTTCAAAGATTTAGCGTCTTGTGCCTAACGCGCGCTTGCAAACGAATAGCTAAAGTTGTTCTGTGCTAGTTACTTTAATTTCAATCAATTTTAACTTTTTTTGAAGAAGCTTCGAAAAGTTTTTTTTAGTTTCTTCAACATGTAGAAATCTTGATAAATTTTTGTCGTGAACAAATATCTATGAAACTTGACGTTAAATTTTTCACCGACGTTCCAAGATGAGCATCATACAAGTGCCGCAAGGTAATAAACATTACACACATTGATCCGGTTCCTTAGAAAAGTAAACGAAATTTTCATTTGGAAACAGACAACGAGATCAAAAATATAATCGATAAATTGGCGCAATTCGTGGCTCGCAATGGACCCGAATTTGAGGCTGTGACGAAAACGAACCAAAGGAATAATCCTAAGTTCAATTTCTTGTTTGGAGGCGAACACTTTGACTATTATCAGAGCCAGTTGGCCAAGGAGAAACTAAGTAATTTGTGCTGTAGAAATTTAAGTCAAAACTTATTGCACTATTAAAATTAGCAATCCAACTAAGTTACAGTTTCTGAATTATTTTAATTTACTGTTCAAATATGTGTTTCAAATTTAACACTTAAATTTATTTTTCGTCCACACTTTAATGACAAAAGCCGTGATTAAGGATGGATTCAAGAATTCGATCCAGTGTAGGATTGGTGATGTAGAACTATTACAGTATATAATGAATGTAGTGTAAAATTTGCATTAGGTCAGTTGATTTTTCAAGCACACCAAAACAGTTACTTTACACTAAAAAGAATCCAAAAAATGCTTGAAAAGGTGAAAAATTAGCATTTTGTAAAAAGTCAAAAGGCAATTGATCACGGATCGAATTACTCAAAAAAACTTTTGAACAAAAAGTGCTGTTTTTCTGTTTCTTGAATGCATTGTAGATGCATTATGTGTAGTAATTTGAGCTTTCTAGTTATTAAAAATTTTGCTTTAGCGTTTTTTTTACTGAGATTTGCTTATGCATCTATACCCTAATACTCGAGGGTCAAATTCGCGGCCCAAGATAAACATTTTTGCGATCTAGTCAATATTTCGGGCGCAAAGTAAAAATACAAATGTGAATTGGAGACGAAACCAGCGTATAAAATTATGATATACTTTATTTATAAACTATCAAAACGTAAATAGTAATTTAACATCATACATATTTATTGCAATCTATTGATAGTACATGTTAGTTGGGTGTTTTTGTGGTCAAAAATATAGAAAAACAAAGAATAAAAAGATTAATCAAAGTATTGTCCATCATTAGCTACTATTTTTTCCCACTTTTCAGGCATTTTTCGAATTCCATCTCGAAAAAATTTCTCGCGCGCGCGTCTTTTGAGACGGTCCAAAATAGAAACCTATTTTTGATGTCTGTAGAAGAAGTTTTTGTTTGCTGCCACTACACCTATTACCTGGGATTCTGTGGCTTTTACTTCAGGCTCCATTTAGATTAGTGTTTCCCAACGTGGAGTTACGCCCCACAAAGGGGCAATTCAAAAATGGATTAGACTGATTCTAACCCTTTTTCTCTGGGCAATTTAATTGCAGTGCTAGGTATCAGTGTCAAATTTAATAAAAAATGTAAATTTAAAAAAAAAACACTGTAAATCGTTATTAAGCATAATTTTATATAACGTTATTTAAACATTAATTGGACAATCAGAGTCGTTAAGTAAACTTTGTCGGGATTTTTCGAGGAGTGTCATTATGGGGGGCATAAAAATTTTAAGTGTACTAAGGGTGGGGCATGGCACAAAAAAGGTTGAGAAACACTGATTTAGCTCAATTTGACTTTTACGATTATATCATAAACTCTATTATTCATCAGCCGGAGTACAATTACTGTACAAAATTAAAATTTGTATGAGTAGAAAATAAATGATAACCTTTATCATTGTTAAAAGCTAGCGTAGGGAAGAATATAACAACGTGAACTGGTGATATTTGTCAAAGCGTGCTGCATCTGATGAACCATAAGTTATCAGAAGGAGCAATGTTCGGCAAATTAGACAGGTGCAGTGAAATATCCCACTTGAGTATTTTTAAGTAATTTTTAACGATTTTTCCGACGTGAAGTGGTGCGTTACTATGTAGAAAATAGCTTTGTTCAAGAGCGTAGCAAGCTTAATTCGTACTCAGAATACATTATATTTTTGGCGCTTTCCATTGCGATTATTAATTTTCTAATAATTGTAGAATTATTTATTTAGTTTTTTATTTGAGTATTTTATATTTTCTAATAATTTCTGTTTTTTATTAAATTAGAACTCTGAATTTTTAATTTGTTTGTGTGTGTGCAACAATTTTCTGATTTTGTATATTTTAATATCACTAAAAGTTTGCGAGAGTAAAAATGTTTTTGTTTACTTGTAGGTATACGTTTCGTGTATGTAGTTATTATTAAATGCCTAATAAAAATTTCTACTATATATAAGATCGATTCATAAAATTATTTTACAAATTTTAGTGATCTGTGGGTCAAAATAGCCCGAGAAATGTTGAATTAATGAATATGTAATCAAAATAATTAAATTTTTATACAGTCTAATAAAATAATTAGCAATGAATATCGTTTTTATTTTTTTTAAATTACTTTTTTTTTAAATCGAGATTTTGCCAATAATTTACAAATGAATGGGTCGCAAGTGGCATCAACTATGCCGATTTGGTCGAACCAGTATCAAATGCCTCAATCTCATCAATCGCCTCAATTACAACAGACACCACAGATGCAACAGTTGACTCAAATGCAACCATTATTGCAGCCGACAACAAATGCACCAATAACCAGCTTAATACCACAGTCGTCAATGTCAATCGAAGCAATTTGTAAACAACAAGAAGCATTAAGCGAAGAAATCCGTCAAAGCGAACAGAATTTGAACGCACGGCATACTGTTAATCTAAATAATTTTTTTATCTCTGAATTTGAAAATTCGATAGACAAATTTCGATCTTTTCCTTCAGTTTTTAAAAAAATTATTTTTGTATTGTAAATGCTCTATACACTTTTAGAGTTTAATTTCTTGTTTTATAATCTATGATCCAAAAATATAAAACTCTTTACCAAGAGAACAAATAAATGGTTCCAAAGACACAGAGTACTGAAAACAATCGAATGAACTTAAGTTATTTGGTGGTGTAAAAATATTAAAAAAGCTTACTGTTTCGTTTTTTCTATGTCAGTAGGTGCTTCAAAAGACGAAATAATTTAATATTTTGTGGCTACCTTTTTTCGTTTTCCAGCAAGGTTCATCTATGTTCTTAATATTAGTTATAATATTATATTATTATTATAATATATATAATAACCTAATTCTTTGTGTGGGAACGCTCAATTTATTGTCAATTTGAACACTAAATTTAAACTTTCTACGTATTTCCAAATGAAAATTGGGTTGTCCAAACCCGCACAAGATCCTTTTTAGTCGATGTTTCCAGACCATTTGATACTTTACTTGGAAGCGGTGTAGTGGTTGCGTCCGAAACAGGCGCAACGATCGCTTCTAGTATTATAATATTATAATTAATACTAACACTGATTTTCAAATGTTTCTTTGTTCAAAATAAAGTCATCGTATCTACATTTTTGGCGATTATTTACTGAAGAAATTATATTGGAAGTCTGAATACTTAACACATTGACGCCTGGCACGTTTTCAAGTGTATTTTCAATTACCGAAAAAAAGTTGTGAAAATTCAAAGTTTAATAAGCCGGTGTTAGCGTTTATGCTTTACTAATATTTAACAAGGACTAGTACTTTTAAAAAATATTTAATATTACCGCTTCCTCAAACTAGTTGTAAGATAGTTCTCGTTAACTTTAACAAGGAACAGAATTTTAAAAGACGCGATATCGCTCAGTGCGTGCCAATATGTTAAGAAATTGAACTATATTTTCTATATTTCTTTTAAAAGTAAAAGTTATATTACAAAGGTGGGTACACACGATGCTATTGGGAGCCGCACAAAGCTACCTAAAAAGTAGTTGGATACGTCGAACGTGCTTGCTTGACTATTTTATTGATTATTTATAATTAATATTAGCTATTTGTATTTTTCTTTCGATTTTTCTAACAGATTTGATTCTTCTTATTTATACTGTGTCACAGATATTTTTCATACTTAAAATTAAACGTTAAAATTTAAAATTCTATAATTAAAAAGAATTTAAAGAATTTAAAAATCATTCAATAAATTTTGGAAATATAAATTTTTACTCAGATTCATTGGTTTTTGTCAGTTGGAGTTGGAGAGCCGAGGTTTAGGTAACAAAGATCCACGTGCAGCTCTAAGAGCTGCATTTGCCCACCTCTGTTATATTATAAAAAAAACAGCTTACTTTTATATTTAAGGAAGAAATTATAAGAATAACTGTGTGAAATTTGAAAGTACTGAAATTCATGAAAAAAATGGTGTATTAAAGAGAAGAACTTTTGATAACTTTAACAAATTTAGAATTAAATACATTAATCACTTAAAAGTTATTTCTTATTAGCTTGTAATGTAGTAAATTTAGAATTACGAATTTTTTACTTATTAATTAATAAGCATAATTAAAAAAATTAGGATTACATTAACAACAGTTATGGAGAGTAAGGTACTGAATTAAGCTATATAATAAATATTTTAACTCTTAAGTTTTGCTTAGTGCTTAACTATACGATGATTTAGAATAAATATGGCCTACTTGTTTCAATGGAATTTAACAATATAATAATTTTTTTTTAATTTTTATTTTCATATATTTTTTTAAAATTTGTCTTTCGAAGTTCCCGTAATAATAAAAATGAAAAAATCTGTGAATGAATTCGACAATGATAGTGTTTTTTTCTTAATGTTAGAAATGGAAAAAATGAAACGATTCATTTTTCTAGTATCTCTGACTTTTCTATGTAAAAAAGTGTATATTGTGTATTCACTGCAATCTCACAATGACATTACTGTGTACAAGATATCCTTATAATAACGTTAATTAACAAATTAGTAACATTTTTTTTGAATAACAACAATTTAAACAATTTAAAAAAACACGAAGAAAAATAATGTGAATATTTTTTATTTATTTTCAAAAAAAAAAATTATTAGTATAAAAGAAACGTAAGTTTAGTTTCAAGAGTACGTTTTAAAATTTCCTATTTATAGGCATTTTGGTGCTTTGCCGCTTAAAAACAGTGACGCTTTATGAAAAAATTATGTATAATAATTAACTGCTATGCTTTAAAATTATTTTAAATGTACTATTATTATAGTAATACACTTATAATAATTAAAACCTGTAACAGTTTTATTATTTCTTTCACTGATACATTTTACACTAATTACATTTTGTAACCAATTTTTTAATTACAAGGTTAATTGGAAAACCTTAACGGATTTTCAAATTTATTTTAAAAACTTTTCGAATACTATGAATTAACTGTGATATCACATTGAGAAATTTTTGAATGCCCAGTGATCTTTACTTTGAAATCACTGTGATATAACTGAGATTAAGTGTGATTCTCGCATAAAAGTAATACCATTGTGATAGCACAGTGAAAGTCTGAATTTTTACTGTGGGAGTTCAACAATTTCTCACAGCGATATCATTGTAATTGTGAGGCTCACAATGATATCACTGTGAGGATAAATGGTTGATAGGATATCAGAGAAGATAAATCGAAACCTTTACAGAAGTCACTGATATTTTTTCTAAATAAAGATTTTGCTGCAACAGCAACAAACCGAAGTGGATTTTTTAATCGCGAGAAATGAATCTGACCATGTAGAGAATATGGGCAATTCTCTTGGACTTAACTTATCAGAACTGGATGCCTTATTAAATCCCATAGTTGAAACATGTACAAAAGACAGCATCAGTAATGGCAAAGCGTGGATTTTACAAAATTGTCATAACGATGTCTCTAAATCGGACTGTGTTGCGTCCTTTCTATTGAACAAGTGGGTGCTTAATAACTCTAGTGTTAAACTTTTTTCTTAGTGCGAATTTTATCTATACGTCATCATTTTTCGAACACTTAAGACTTTTTCGGATTTATTTACTTAAACAAAATTTCTATTTTTTAAAAGTTTTTGAAATAATTTTACAATTTTTTTCGATTTTTTTTCTTTTTTCATAGAAATATAAATATATACTAATTCGCCTATTTTATACAAAATAGAGTTGTTCAAGGTTCAGTGCCATTTAATCATAAACTTCATTTAATTTATTTGGTCAATGATGTCTTACATCATTGGTGAGTGTTATTTTTTAAAATTTAACATTACAAAAATAATTGATAAAATACCTCTTTCTCTATATCGAAATTTGATTTTATAAACAAAAAATTGTGTCAAAAAATAATTTTTTGACAAAAAATATACTTATATGGGATGCAAAAATAGTGCTAGGAAAAATGCCGAGTATTTAAAAAAAGCATTGGAACGAGTAGTCGTACCAATGTTTTGTTCGGCGAGTTTAGGTCCTGAAAATACCCATGAGCAAAATGGCAAGTTGGCGAAACTGTTATCATTATGGGAGTCGAAAGCGAATTACTTTAGTTCGGAGACCATTGCTCAATTGAAACAACCGTTAGCTAGTTTTGGACAATTTCGCACGGATTTGTTGCACAAATACGCTCAGCAAATATTGCCGGTTACGCAAAAAGTTACGGCCACTATTGAATCCTTTAGGGCCCAGCATCAGGCTTTTACGGCTCATGCGTCGCAACAGATTTTAGCACTGGATCGACAGAAGCAGATGTTAGCTGAATCTGCAGTCTCACAACAGCAGCAACATTCTGGTGCTAATCGAGTTAACTTTTGTGAAGGTATTTTGTTCATTTTTAGGTACTTTTTCCCATTTAATTGTGTAAATTTGCTTTTAAATGATTCGTACTGGTTACAAAATTAAAAGAATGTAATGACTTATATAAATATCGAACACATGGTAAAGGATCCTTATACATTTTATAAAAAATGAGGAAGGGTTATATTTTTAACTGTTAAAACAACTAATAATTTGTTTCTGAATAAGTTATTCTTACTAAAGTCAAAAAGCTTTAACCTTATTATGTCATAACGACGATTGTCGTAAATAAGTGGGTGTTTTTTTAAACATTATGATTAAACGAAACAATATTTATTAGAAATAAAAAATATCTAAATTTCATACTTCATGGGATTTTTTTAATATAATGAAGAATTTATTTAATTTTTCAATGGCTTTTTAATTTAGTATTTTTTGCCCTCATTGCTCATTATAATTAATTTTTTTTTTTTTTGACGGAATAATGCATTTAATTTCAAAACGTTTTGTCTTCATTTAAACTTTTTGAATCTTCTTTTTTCTATAGAAATCTTTAATTCTTGTTAGATCACTGGACCTGAAAATAGAAAACATTGCAATTCCCTTTTAAATTTCTAAGGCCTTCAGCACAAATGTTTGTATTTAAAAGTATACTGTTGTACAAAAGATTTTACAATTTAATTAACATGTTAAGACAAAATTGTGTTATCAAATGTCGCTTTGTAGCAAAACTATCTATAAATAAATCAGTATTTTTATAATTGCTTGATGAATTTTCGTAGAATGCTCAGTTAAACTTCAATTATATTGAATTTAATAATGGAAAAAATTATTTCTTTAATTTTATCTCATGATTCAAAAATGAATTATTTTGTGTGTCATTAGGACAGCAGCAACAAGCTTTTTTGCAACAGCCTCAACCGTTTATTCAACAAGCACAGCAGCAACAGCAGCCATTTTTACAACAGCAACCATGGCTACCAGAATCGCAAATGGCTCAGAACATGACGAAAGTAACACCATTTGAAAATGGGGCTCCAGTGCCTTTGGAGCAGGCTACGTTACCGTTGTTTCCAGATTTTTCAAAGCCACCGCCTGGGTTTCCTTTAATCGATAGTAGTGTAAAAATCAATCCGGTCGATGAACTAATTCCAAAAGAACGTTACTATGATTTACCAGCGGGTTTGATGATTCCGTTGATTGAAGTATATTATTAATTTTAGATTATATGACGAATCATTGAAGTTGAATTTTAATTCAAAGTAGTAAAAGTCAAAAAAAAAAATACGTCTTAACATATTGACTACAGATTACGATATATTTCATTTCGAAATCGAAAAAAAAAAAAAAATGAAAAACATAATTATTTTCAAACGAGGATTTAAAATATTTTTATTTGAAAAAAAAAAAAATAAATAAAAATCTATTTCAAAATATGTTATTTTTAAGAAAAACGTGACAGTTGTTATTAGAAAAGACAGGAACTTTAACATTTGCTACTTTTTTACTATAGTTTATTCATTAAATCTTGTTAAAAATGTTGACCGAATACACGAATTCAGTTATTTTTAACATATATTTAAAACGCTATTTTGTGCTATTATTATTGATAATGCTATTTTTGCTATTTTAATGCCATTTCAACTATTTTTGCTTTTTTCCACAAATTTATAGATACAAAACTGATAAAAATCGTTTATTGGGTCTAAAAAAATTGACAAAATATAATAGTTTGTGGCAACAATGTTAATAAAAACATACGCTGACTCCTCATTCTTTTCGCTTTTTTTGAAAACACCAAAATGCAATTGGTCCTGTATTTAATATTTATTAAGGAATATCTGAAATTTTTGTCGGAAGTTATCGAAAAATTAAAAGCCAATAGAATAACAGGCAAAAATATGGAAATTTATAGAGTTTATGGAAAAAGTTGGTATGATTCCAGGAGGAAATTGGGAAATTATCAAGCGAAAACAATATTCCGTTTTTTCAAAGAACAATGGCTTTCAATTTTTATGGAGTTATTATAATTTTGTACATGGTTGTACTAGTGAATTTGAAGAAAATGAAGAGTTTTTAAATAAATATAAATATGCTCTAATTACAAGTATGTGGAGTGCGAAAGGTTTTTTTCAGTTAAAAATACTTTATCAAGCAAAAAATATAAGTTTAATGAAAAGATTTTGGAAATGATTACTGTTTTACATTACTATCTACAAAAGGTTTTGATGAACATTTACGCTTTTTACTTTAAATAAAATTTTTTATGCTACTTTTGCTATTTTTATGCTATTTTCACTAATTTTTTACAACTTTTTTGCTATTTTTATTAAAATAAATACTATTTTATAGCGCTATTTTTATATAAATAAATGCTATTAAGTCCTACCTTTAGTTATTAGTAATAAAAAAAGTAAGAGAACAACATTGTTTATACAACTTTTTATTTTGTTTAATGTAATAATATAGAAAACATCACTAAGTATTGTTATTATTATATTTTATAAAATTTTCGTGTTTTATTAGCTAACAGATTTTTCTTTTACACAATGTGTATAAACATAAACTGTACTGTAGGAGAGGTTAGGTCTGACATGTGTACACGAAAAACGTAGTTAATTTGATAAAAAATATTAATTACACTAACAAATTTTAACTTTTTTTTCTCCAGAAAGCAACTTTCTAAATTTTGTTAGTACTACACTAGGGATAAGTATAATCAGGCACAGTTTTGGGATCCCTATTCGCATTTTTGTGGAGAGAATGGAAAACTTTTTTTTTAAATTTAAAAAATTGTATCTTAGGAACTACGGCCCCTATTAACTATAAATAAACACGTAGCTAATTAGTAAATGGTACTTGAACTTTTTGCAAAGTTTCATACAATTATTTCAAGTGCATCAAAGTTATAGAATATTAAATGCTGAAAAATCCCAAAAAAGTGGATTTTTGCAAAAATTAAAAACTCAAATTAATTTCCCAAAAACTACCCCGCGAAATAATTGTATATAATTTTGCAAGAAGTTTAACCCTTTGCGGACAAAAATTCTAAAATTACATTTGTTTTGGTGGCTGAGAGCAGACAATCGTCCATAAAGGGTTAAGTACCATTTACTAATTAGTTACGTGTTTATTTAAAGTTAATAGGTAGCGTAGTTTCTAAGATACAATTTTTTAAATTTGAAATAAGTTTTTCACTCCCTCCACAAAAATTTGAATAGGGATTCTAAAACTGTGCCTATTTTTATTCATCACTAACGCAGTACTAACCAAATTTATACAGTTGATTTTTGGCGGAAAACCTTTGTTGGTTATTGTTATCAATTTTTATTATTAAATTTATTTTTATAATAAAACCATAGTGTTTAGGGTAAATGTACGTAACATTTAAGTAATTAATGATTTTCTGTAAAAAGTAAACAATATTTGTAAAAAAATGAAGTTACATTTATTATATAAAGTAAAGGTGATGAACCTGCGGTTTGCGAGCTACATGTGGCTATTTGAAAGAATATTTGTGGCTCTCGATAAATGTACC
>AGDA01034911.1:0-10822 GCA_000281935.1 Mengenilla moldrzyki | reverse complement strand
TTTATGTTATCGTTATCAATATTAATATTGTTCATTTGTTCTTAAAGTATTTCCTAATCGATTTTGATATATGGAGTATTTGTGCAGAGTTTGGTTTTTTTTACAATAAATAAATTTTCGTGTGCGGCAAATTATTTTTTCTGTGCAACTTTTTACTATCCTTAAAATCACTGCGCGGCCACGCGGCCGCGCACCTGCACAGCTTAGAGGGAACACTGCTTCTAAGTTAGGCTGACCAAAACGCATTATGAAATATTGAAAGATTTTGATTCGATACAGATCATATACTAATTTTTTATAGATTCTAACTAAATTTTATTGTAAAATGGAATGTAAAATTCTATTTAAAAGATATGCAAACTTTTAACCGGGGTTTAACCCCTGCTCTTTCTTTTTAAACGAAATTTGCTTTTGCTAGAATAAACAGTTTACATTTAACTTGTTTATAAACCTTTTTTGTCGAATTGTGTTACTAAAAAGGAAATTTGTGTTAAATAAAATGAAATATTTAGTTCCTAAAATGTAAATCAAACTAACATTTTTATTCAGAAGGGAGTTGGATGATTCGAACAAGGGAAAGCAAATGTTAAAGAAAATGGGCTGGTCCGGTAGTGGGGGCTTGGGAGTCTACGAGCAGGGCATTAACAAGCCAATCATTGTGACTGATAAAAAGGACTCGTTTCGAATCAACGAAAGTGACAATTCAATCAGTGATGATTTGTTCGCGAATTTTCGACGTAATAAGGGTGCTGCGTTCATTACACGGATGCGTGCAAGGGCTGAAGAAAAAGAATTGCAGAAAATCACAATGCAGCGTTTTTAAGTTATTAACTTCTAATTTATTTGACTTTTCTCTGTTCAAAAATCATTTTTCTGCAGCTTTTTTTCGCTCATCTTTCTATGGTAGTACATAATGCTGTAAAAAAGTGATTTGTAATTATAGTATTTTTTTAAAAAAATTTATGTTAATTTCTCAACGAAATTTTTAATTTTTTGTATGATTGTAATTTTTTTTGTTATAAAAAATTTTCTGAGAAATTAACAATTTGTTGTTTTACTTGTGGATCGCTGTTGTATAGGCATTTACTGATATTGAATGCATAATGACACTTGTTTTTTGCTTCCTGATTGATTACTGTTTTACATTTTTTGATGGTTTTTAAATTCGGTTCACGATAACGGTCCGGTAAGTTTTTGATATTTTTTATTGTTGATGATTCATTGAATTTTCCATTCCTATTTAGCTTTTATCATAGTTCAATTAATTTCATACTTGTTGAAGGTTGATTTTTCGACCAACCAGAAACCATTAATGTAAAATATACATAACTTAAACATTTTTACGTACTTTAGTGCTTAATACCCGTATAGCTACTTGCCCCAAAACTTTTTTTAAAATTTTTTTCAGTTATTGAAACATAATTTTCAAGAAAACGTTTTTTAAACGTAACTGTTATATAAGTATTTTTAAAAATTACTTTCCTATAAGATATTCTATGTGATATTTTATGGTGATAATTACAATAACATAGGAAAATGAAACCAAAATAAAATAAAACGCGAATGAAAATGAAAGTCCAGTCATACAGCTACTTGGTTTTACGACGATCGTTAAATAATTAAAAAGAAGAGTATTAAGTTTAAATTGTTCTAGAATCGCTGAAGACGTTTTTAATAAATCGGTATATGATTATTTACTCAAATATTATTCTCATTTGTTATCGATCGTTATTTGCTTTTATTTTTTGTATAGCTTAGTATTGCACTTAACGTCATAAAACTTCGTACGAATGATCATATAAATCAAGGGTGCCCAACTTTTGTGAACGTAAAATCGACTTCTTATTTGAAAAACGTGTCGTGATCGACTTGTTGTCATATGCGTAGTCTAAGTTTAAAACTCACGTGCAGGGGAATTAAAATGGCATGAATTGTTAACAATATTTATTAATTGAAATTAGCTACACAAACAGAGATTAGAATTTATTTCTTCGCTTATATTCTGCGAAAAAAATATGTACGCGATACTTTTAACCAGTACTGTATGGTAACAATAACAATTTTCTTTTTTATGTACTAAATTATAAAAAAACGCGGTCGACCAATATTGGCTTTTCGATTAACCGGTTGGCCACCCCTGATATAAATGATCCTAAAGCGGAATACTTCATACAAAAGTTATATAGTGAAAAACGTTTTTTAATAATAAACTTCTTAAAACATTTCGAAAAAACGTCTTAATATAGCTTTAATACAAAAACAACTGTACGATCAGTAACGATAAGATTCAAATTATATATGTACAATCTATTTTAAATAAGTACTAGAAAAAAAGCGAGTTTGTGTATTTATTTTGAAAAAATAAGGAAAAAACTTCTACAAAACTTGATGTTGAAATTACAATTTGCTTCTTTTGCTTTTGATCAATTGTATTTTAAAAAAAAATTAGTATACATGTATAGTCAAGTATATTTAAGTATGCATGTAGGCGTTTTGTGAGCGTTAAGTAAACACTTACCATTCCACTTCTTTTTAGAGCACATAATAAATAGCACTATATTTTTAAAAAGAAAATAAATAGTTATGAAATTATATGGGACATATAAATTTTAATAACACTTAGCTTTATAAAAGGTTAATTTCAAGGATTTTTAAAACTTTTTAAAATTCTTTATATTTAGCACTGGCAAAATTTAAATGGACTTTCTTGATTTTGTTGACTGATCTCTAATTAAAAATATAAGAGTTTTCATTTTAATAGAAGTGCTTTTTCGTAGTTAATATATCTACACTTTTTTTGTTATTCGTGGATTATTGACATTGTACATTCTAATTATCTGGTATATATGTAGTTTTTGATTTTACCGACCAAATAATTGTCAAACATTTTTTGAAATTTGGTAAAGTTTATATTCTTTACAACGAAATTCTACTCGATTTCATATCTTGACTCTTTTTCCAATTCCAAACTTATCACAATTATTCGAATTCGTAACATTTAAAACAAAACCAAAAGTCGTCAATCACTCAGACTTTATCACACCACTGTTAAGATCATTATCATCACAAAGAGCAAAATAACTACAAAAAGTGATTAGAGAAGGGTTTAAAGATAATTACCGATATCTCTAAGATTCATCCCGACGTGCCAAAAAGCCCTAATGCTGTTTTGGATTTTCCCGGATACTTTTAGGATAATTCGATGTTGCGAATATTTTAGCAAAAAATCAATTGTTTTAAAATATGTGTTGATTTAAACTCCTTTCTATAACGAAGCATAACTTTCGTTCTGTTTAATTTAATTTGCTTGATTCTGGTTTGTCGTATTTCAAAGCTAAGGATCGAAACTAATTTATACAACAAAAGTTGATTTTTTGGTTTTGCATGTATTTCTCTCTTTAAAGCATTTGATTAACTACGAAATTAAGATATTACAAAAACTGTTATTTTACCGTACAACAGTTTTAAAAGTTTTAGTATATAGTACAATTATATAAATGTGATTAATATATAAAATTCCTTTTATTTAATTAGTCTTTGTTAATAATTAAGGAAAAGTTACTTACAAATAATATCCTACTAATTGTATAAGACTATTTGAGTAAAGGATTAAAATGACTTTTTTATCAGCTTATTACAGTTAAAAATATATGCCCCTATAATCAAAACATAATAACATACCATCAAATTTGATGTATCTTCAGGCCAAATACCAGCGTGTAAACCATCAATAAAATCTTAAAAACAAGTAGTAAGTATAATATTGAAACATTTATATTGCAATAAGATTTCATTAGAAACACAAATTTTAAAGCAAGCATTTAAATTTTAAAAAAATAGTAAATAAATTTTTGAACTATAAATGGCTAATTTATATAAGAGGTCTGACCAAATCTGTTTTTGTTTTGATATTGTCAAGCAATGAGCACATGAAGATAAAGCAATGCATGGTTCTATACTACCATACCCTGCCTACGAATGATAAATTTCCCAATGTGCAAGTTATTTGGTTTAATTGTGGCGTTCGAATGAAGCAGCCATACATCTGGAAACATGTTGAGTGTTAAAATAGAACAATGTGTCAATTGAAGTTCTTGTTTAAATTGAAAAACCCATAATAGAGATATTAATTACGTTAAAATCAATGTATGGTCATGAGTGCTTCGATACATAAAAATGTGTAAGGACTGAAATTTTTTAAAAAGATTTTTCCATTTCGATTTTTTTTGTTTTGGCTTTGCTCCATAGAGTTAGTGATTATAAAAAACACATAACACTATCACATTCCAGAACCAAATATAAAAAAACTCTGTCAACAATAACTAAAAAAATATTGAGAGATTTGATTTCGAGTTAGTGTGGGCGTGAATGTATTAGAGAGAAGAAAACATTTACTGTTTCGTTTCAATAATATATTTTTAAAGCATTTTTTAAAAAAAATTAAAAAAACAAACTAATTGTACCCCTTCACGCGTTACTGTGTTATAAATATTTTTTTACAAAAAAACCAAAAACTTAAAACAATTTAGTAAATTTATAAATCGAAAATATTTTATTCGTGAAATCTCATAAATAAAAATTAATTCCCCAATTTTTATAATAGAATTTTTTTTATTTCTTATTTTTTATTCTTTATAAAAGAAAAAAAAATAAATTTTCATTTTATATACATGGTTTCCATCACTATACGTTTAAAAAGATGTTATTAATTAAATGTTTTGATATTTTTGGGATATTTGATCGAAAGCACCTAGAACCCCAACTCTGATTTAAAAAAAACATTCAGTAAATTTTGGTAATTTCATTTTTACTCAGATTCACCGATCCTTGTTAGTTGGAGTTGAAAAGCCGCATGCGGCTCTAAGAGCAGCATTTCCCCACCGTATATATATAAGTAAAACATGTCGAAAAAAAAACTAATTTCATTTAAATGTTTAATTTTTTACTAAAGGAATTTATAGATTAAATTGAAAAGCATTTCTGATTCTACCCGGCAAACCAAAAGATGTTTTTCTGACGTCCAAAAGACGTACTTACTGCTACGCCGAAGACGTTATTCTGACGTCTTTAGGACGTATTTCTGACGTCCAAAAGATGTTTAAAAGACGTCTTTTTTTTGACCTGCTTTGCCGGGTACGACCAAAATCTGTGTAATATTTCCATTTTTTCGAAAAAATCCAGGCTACACTAATAAAAAAAAAATTGAAATAGACATACCACTACTAGCATTGGTTTTACGTTGACAAATATTACGAATAACTCTTTGCGCCGATTTCAATTGTAATTCAGTCATTTGATTCTAAGTCAAAAAAAAATTATAATTTGTTTAAACAAAACTAAAAAAAAACCATACATTTTCAATCAAAGTAATCACAACAAAAAATGTTAAGATAATTAAGAAAAATTTCGGAAACATTCTTCGGTTTATTTTCACTAAAATTACATTAGCTTAAATAAGTAAAAAAAATCATAAGACGAGCAATTGTTTAATATTAAGCAAAATATTTTTCACTTTTCCAAAATTATAGGTTTCATAAAAAGCTTCCTGTTTTCAAAGTTATAATTGTCAACATTGAAATAAACACTAATTTTGGGAACGAAACACTTCAAATTTACACTAAGAAAACCAAATCTTTTTCTTATTATATTTGTATTTCTCCATATGAAATAAAATGGAATTAGAAATCATCTCAGCAGATTTATTTTGTCCGTAATAGTCAACAAAATCTCCATCTGGATCTACTAAGTACATGATAATAGTATGATCCACCTAAAAGTAAGCAAGTTAAAATCAATAAGAGTACAACTTTATTGACCTTGATTATCAACAAAAAAAAACAATTGCTTTTTTCGTGTAATGAAGTCATACATAGAAGTATAATAATCGACCACAAAATTATCTAACCCTCACGTTTTTCATAAATATGGACGAAGTATCTCACAAGAAGTCTAAATCAATAAACTATCAATGTGAAAATATTGTAATGTTTCAATACCTCAAAAAAAATCTATTTCAAATCGGTAATTTAATTGATATGAGATTAATATGGCCAGAGATTTCTGCCTCATGACGTCTAAGGAAAGTCGCCTCTCTTAATAACTTTGTTATTACTTGAATCCCGATTTACTGGTTTTTAGATATGGACCAAGGATACACTTAACCTATTCTCGTAGCTATAACTGAGACACTTTTTTATGTGTATTTTCTTGATTTAAAAGCCACACGCACAATTTTGAGTCTAATTAGTTTTGAGTGAAAAAAAATTATAAAAATTGTGATATCAAATGACTTAATATAATTAATTATTACTGTATACACAGCTACAAACAAACAATCAAAAATTATAGTTTTCTTTTACTAAAACTTCACGTAGAGATGGAACTAATTTTACTACATTATAACCAGTATTGTAATGTATCTAAATACAAGTATCTAGATACAAAAATGAGTATCTGTATCTGTATCTAGATACTTTCATATTTTTTGTATCTTGTATTTCTATCTGTATCTTAAACAGAAGTATCCTTAATTTGTATTTTTAAGATACTTTTTCCAAAATAAAATTTATTTATTTCAATAAAAAATATTTGTTGACTTTTTTTTAAAAAAATCATTGATTTAAAAAGGTGGTTTTAACAAAATGTTTTATTTTTTGATTGTCTCAAGTATATTTGATATTTGTTTTTCAAGCACAAATGTTGCAAAATATTGTTGAAATTACCAATTCCGATTTTTTTTTCAAAAACGCGTTTTATTGGTAACAAATATATTGATAGCTTGAAGTTTGTTTTTAATTTTTACATTGAAATTATTATTGCAATTGTTTTTCACTTGCAATTCTAATTTTTGAAAATTGGGAAGTAATGGCTATTTTAAAATTTTTAAAACAACACATTGGAAAATACCGCTTAATGTACGCTAATTTCAAAAACTATTTTCATTGTAAAAAATTTATTTCATATTTCAAAATTAATTTATTCGATCTAATTTTGCTTGAATTTTTATAAAATATTTGACTCTAAATTCAGTTACTTTTTTTGTATATTAATATTTCTAAGGAGTTTTCTCAGTTAGTTTAATAGATTAAGACAAGTTATACAAGAATAATTTTAAGAAAATATTTACCTAAACAACAATTATCAATACCACTAAGAATTGTTTTGTCTAAGAATCTTTTTTACATTTTCAATTTTTTAGATAAAATTATTTTATGTTCTTCGGAAAATGATATATCAACTTTAATTTTGTTATTAACCATTGGCGATGATTATTTTAACTTATTATTAAAAAATGGGAATGCAATCATTGAAGAATATGTAATGTGTAAAAATGAAGTACAAAGATTTACAAAATTAAGAGTCTTTACATATATTTGAAAATACAGCACCTAATCCGATCTGAAAAATTGCAAAATAAACCAAAAAAAAAACAATAAGTTAAAAAAATGAGAACTTTTTATACAAAGTTGGTGAAAAGTTGAAATGTAATAATTTGATTTTAGAATCAAAATTTTTTTGTCACCATGAAGTACAATTAATGAATTTATAATTTAATGGTGTAAGAAACACGTTTAAAAACTTATAAGCGTCAAAACCATATAAAATAACAATAAATATAACTTTGATTTCTTACTGTATCGACACTGTGTTGAATTTATGAGCGCAACCTTTGTTTTCTTCGTCCATGGAATTTAAAAACTAAATCACGGAATAAAAACTTGTGCCCTGAGAAAACCATATTTCACAAAGTAGCAGACTGTAACAATTTAATCTTTTATCACAGATTACCTAAATCGGCAACTTCTACCCTTGTCTTTCCTTTTAAAACTTGGTGGCGCCACGATATTTTTTCTATAAATGATCGGAGTTGTGCTTTAAAATAATTTTCTAATTAATATTTTCATTTTATTCTAAATAAACATTAAGGAACGTTGAAAAACTAATTGATGGAACGATTTTTTACTAGATTTCTTTATTGTGTAATTTCCACCGAAAAAATGTTATAAGAAATAGATAAGTACTTTTTTGGCAATATTGCGGAAAGTTTTACCAAAAGATACCGTCACTTTTGTTTAAATTTCCATCAACACAAAAATGAATGGAAAATAGGAAATTTTTTTCCTTTACCGATCTAAGTAATCTGTCTCCTACTGCAACTATTGCAAAATCAATAAAGTTGACTATATGTTTAAATTACAATATAGTCTTGATCGGAATCCTTAGGTCCAGCACTGAAGTAAACTCGGAAAGCTTTGCATGCACTAGCAATTTGTTCCTCAGTACCCGTTAAACCAAGAAGTCGCGGACTGAATTCTGCACAATATTTCTTAATAGCAGCTGGAGTGTCTCGATATGGATCTACTGTAATAAAAATAGGCTGAATCGGACTCCCAAGATCCTTTTTATTGTCCAGAATTTCAATAGCTTTAGACATTTTCTCTAACTCGTCTGGACATATGTCAGGACAGTGTGTGAATCCGAAATAAATTAATAGCCACTGTCCATGAAACTCTTCGCTTGTACGAATATTGTTGTCGACATCAACTAATTCAAAACGTCCACCTATCTGGGCTTTGCCTAGTGTTCTTTTACGATCCGCTTCGACTTGCTTCCGTTTCAAATAACGTGCATAGAATAAAAATGCCAAAAAAGCGCTACCTCCTATTACAGTAATTTTAACACTACGCCATGACACCGCCGCATGTAAGAACGAAAATTTTTTTTTCCTTGGAAATGACGAAGGTGCAGCTTTTTCACATAAACATCTCTAAGATCAAAAATCAAAAAATATATCCATAAATATGTATAGTTAATAACCAAATAAATTAAAAACTAACTGAATTATACAGAATGTTCTGTAAAAAAAATCTATTCGGAATTCAGTCGATTTTTTTTTTCAATGTTTGTGTGTATATGTGAGGTGGGCAGCACTACCCCATATTCTCATGCTCTTTAGTTTTTAACCTGTATTTCACCGCCTAATGCTGTGACCAATAAATTGTAAAAATTAATCAAATTAAAATGTTGATTAATTTTGTTTAATATTTGGAGCGTGGGTGGCACTGCTTCTTACACACATGCTTTTTAATTTTCAACATCTATTTTGCCACTTAATTTTGTAGCCAATGAATTATAAAACCTGATTTTGCATTTGATGTCTCCAATTCCCGACCTCCAGATTTAAAATCCAAATCAGTCTCACTACTATCAGTGGGTTTTGATCCTTTACGAATCATGATTTTTAATTGGTAAAGAGCAACTTTGGTCTGTAAGGTTATTTTAGTCTATAAGCGTTTTCAAAAATACTGCTCTGACCAGAACCTGTATTACGTCATAGCTAGTCAAAATTACTCAACTTCTGTTGTATAAAAGATCGAATAAGTTTACCAAAATACCTCACCAACCGTACTTTTCACGGAGTACTATTTTTGAAACCGTCTTATGTAGTACGCGTAATTGCTTTGTGAAGTAGATTTTTTCATGACTTTAAAGTGAAATTGGGAAGCTTAATTGCAATGGGGAAAATGGTTTTGAAATTAAACCTCAGCAATGTATCCTTTTTTCAACGGTGTTCCTATTATTTTTTAATTCCGACTGCATATAATCCGAACTCCAGTTTAATGCTTATGATAGGCAATATAAATTTTGAAAAAAAAAAACAAATTAGATCTCTAGTATTTTGGGCAATAAATTGAAAATAAGCTTTGAAACTTTTTTTATTCTGTGAGCTCGTTTTGTATTTAAGCTGCATTCGCCAATTGAGTCCCAAGCAGCGCGATCGTGATGTTCTCTTTTTAGTCGAGAAAACCCAGACGTTTCGCGCGTTGTGTACAATTGATGTTACGTTAGCAAGCAAAACAAGCACTATCGCACATTTGAGTTTTTTCGTGCGTATTTAGAGAAAGCGCTGCCGTGTTACTTGGGATTTCTCAACAGTGTTTTCGCAAAACTATTTGGGACTTAAAAGAGTAAAGGTTTTACATTTTTTGAATAAGGCAAAATCATAGACGTATAAAACCTGAACTGCGCATTTCATAACACAGAAGACACAGATACGCCGACTCCATTTTGAGTGGCTCTGAGAGGTTCTGGACAAAAGATGATGCGTTAAGCGATCATATCTAATTTTATTACTAATGAAGCCAAAGTTTCAAATAAGGATATAGTGTTTTAGTTCTTAAAAATGTATAATGAAAATTCCCAAATAAAGCTCTCTTACCTCTTTTACATTACTTTTTCGCGATCAATACCAACTTAAATTTTCAGGGTTTTTTATTTTCAAAATGGAGTCGGCATATCTGTATCTTCTGTGTGCATAGTAAAAAATCCTGCACACATGTTTAGTTGAAAGATAACATCGCATGATTACAAATATTTTTACGTTAGCGGACTTTACGTAACGAATTTTTTCATAAACGCGCAAAAGGTATTTTATTTTAAATGATATTAAGAAAATATTTTTATATAAATGTTATTAAAATTAATTATTTTCAAATAAAGTTTCGGTCCAAAGCTTAATCGAGGTGTAAAACTGAAAATTGTATTTTTTCATTAGTAGTATAAAAAAAGATTAACTTACCCAAAAAATCTGTGATTTTATAATTATTTGACTTTTTGCCACAAGTAATGCACGTTAATATTGTTGCTAAAAAAATTTAAAATTTTGCGCCAAAATTTCAAAAAAGTTGAATTTTTAAAAAAGTTGCGCTGTTCTTTTCCGAAGCAAACATGTCTGCGGAAGTTTTCACTATGCAATAGACGTTTTCAAAAGTCGTGTCCAATAAGTCTGTCCCAAACGGGACAATTTTACGTCACAGCTACC
>AGDA01034730.1:0-25088 GCA_000281935.1 Mengenilla moldrzyki | reverse complement strand
GTGTTCTATTTTTTTAATAAGTGAAACAAGGTTTTATTTTTAAAAAAAAGATATATATATATATATAAAATGATTTAGTTTTGATATTGAAAGTTACTGTACGAATATGTAATAAAAAATATACAGATTATATACAAATAAATTTAATGTAATAAAAATTTTATTATTTTACAGCTAATCTTTTTTTATTAATATTATGGAAAACTTACGATTATCAATTATTTTTTACAATTTATGAGATTATTTAATAAGTTTCAATGAAAACAATTAAAGATAAAATATTACCATTTACCCAAATTAAATACAAGCCATTTCAAAAAATATAAGTGACGTCTGATAAGTTTCACCTGTATTTAAATTAAATTAGAACAATTTTTTTCCATTTATATACATAAAATATAAAAATATGTGTATTAAAACACTTGTTAATCGATTAACTCAATCGACTATTAATTATAAGGTCGTTGGTTTAGTAGCACAACGAGCGTCATATTGACATATTTATTTTCAAAATTTTCACGACATAATAATTGATTTTTTTAAACTCCAAACGTCAAATTTCTGGTTTCTCAAAATGCAATAATCTGTGAATTTATTTTCCTAACGTGAACATTAGTTATTGCTTCAAGGCAAAGCAAACAATTTTTTTGTTCTATCTTAATATTTTTTTGCTTTTATTTTAAATAAAAACGATTAGTATAAAATTAGACAGAAAGCAGTTAGATGAAGCACTATGAAACCAAATTATTTGATTCTTATTTCATTTTACATAAAGAAATTTAGATTATTAAGCGTTTTGAATGGTTACTCGATGACAATTATTTATTATTACTTATTTTAAAAAAGTATATTTTTATGGGAAAACATTAATACAAACAAATATATAAACATTTATATACATATGTCTATGAATCTAAAAATGTGACTTCTCAACTTCATATTAAAAATTTAAAATATGAAACTCGTTACACTAAAAAAAAGGTATATGAATACTACTAAACAGTTCATATAAATGGTTAATAAAAAAAAACCAAGTAATTTGTTAATAATTATTAAGAACATGTTTACTGATTTTAATTTGTTATTAACTTGACAATAAATATTAGAAAAAGGCTAAGAAGTGTTTTAAAACATTAGTTGAATTAATAAGCCAATTATATTTATATACATTTCATAAATAGTATAAAAATTCCATACGTGAAATTTTTATAAAAAAAATATATTTTTTTTAAACAAAACATTAGACTGTTTCAAATACAAATAAAGAGTATATTAAAAAGTTTTTATCAAATTTTTTACTCAAAAACTATTATAATTAAAATTGTTAAATGTTATGAAATATGTTATAGGCATTCAGTAAATGGGTATTAATAGAAATAACGTAGTTTTAAGTCATATAATAAATTTTTTATAAATAGTATTAACAGTTTATAAAAAATATTAATTCCAAACATTTGAATCTCAATAAACGCTGCTAACAGAGTTACTATGAATTACCTAATTTATAGTGAGCTCAAATTGAACTTCTTTTTTTTCCAAATTTCGCAAAAAAATCGGGTTTTTAAAAATCTTTTTTGTATTAAAGTTTTCAAGAAACCAAATAAATTTTTCATTGCTTAGTGTTAAATATTTTAATCAGTATCCTTCGGGAAATTTTAGCTTTAATTAAACATTCTACAGTGCTTTCGAAAACATTTTATAATTTTAAATGATTTCAACAAATAGAAACTAAGTTCGTTTACCTTAAAATTATTAAAAATCAATAATTTTTGGTAGTAAAAAAAAAGATTGCAAAATTCGAAACGTACACAAAATTGTACAAAATGTAAATTTTAACTGAAAATGTTAAGGTAAACAGAAATCGGATTGCATAAATAACGAAATTTATAGAAAACCGATTACTAAACTAATACGTATAATTAAGCAGTCCGGTTTCTGTAAATCCTTGAATGGCAATAAGTCGACCTTTAAACAAAAGCCAACTAACTTTTTCTCCATGTATTTTAAAATGAATAAATAATTCTTATGTTTTTTCCACTTCTTTTGAATCTCATTGAAAATATACTTCAATTGCATACAAATGACCAACGATGCGATTGACAGTAAAATATTGCTCCACATTAGCATGTGTAAATGATGTAAAAGGTCGATATATAAAACGGCCAAATCGAACACCAAATTTATATAGTAAACTACAATACTTTTTCGTTCCAAATATCGGCCCGTATTGCCAATATTATTCGATTCGTTGTTGTTTGGCAATTCGTTAATATTTAAATTATTCGTATGAGAATCATTATGAGTTTCGTATAAATAGTAACCATACTGGAACAGTGTATGACTGATTTCCAAACTAAGCATCAGACACTATTTTGAAACCAAGGAAAATATCGTTTCAAAATTCAAGGTGACTTCCATCACATTTTCAAAACGTCTTTTTAGAAATTTCCTTTTAAAATTTACTATCTTTTAGTTTTCCTTCTTCTATATTATCGATATATGTGCTATCTGTTATTAAAAATTTTAATAATTTGATATTTTCCTTACAACATGAAAAAAAAACAACAAATAAAATGTAATATAAGTAGTACTTTAAGAAGTACAACTCAGAATTACTCTTAATATAAAAGTATATGATTCGGAAGTTTAAATGGGAACTTTACATTTTAGCCATTATTCATTTTTTCTTATTAAAAATTATTTTATTTTTATATGATGGTAATAAGTGAATACAATACATACGAACTGATCAATACAATTCAAACAATGTCACTAGCATAAAAAATGTTATGATGAAATGTAATTTTTTGAATATTTATTTATTTTTTTAGATAAATAGCAATTGCTAATACCACTATTTAACACAGGAAAAATATTTTACAAATCATTTGTTAAAAGCTAGCTTTATAAGTTCGATAAAAACAATAAATTTTTAAAATTTGATCAAATAATCTGGAATTTAGTATAATGTATTTTTAATAAATCCAATGAAATTTCTAAAAAGAGCGACTCAAATTGAAAATCGTTACCTCAGCAGCCATAAAGGCAAAATTATTAAGACTATCAAATATTCCAACAAATATACAAATAACGAACGCAAAACATGTCGTCACCAACAAATTAATTAGGAAAAATATCAATTTTGCATGTTGCCATTCAGAAGTGGTTAACGAAAATGATAACTTTTAAAAGAAGAAATAAAAATAATTTTTTTATTAAAAAAATGTTATTTATTCATAGTCGTCAGTAAAAATTTATGATTTCTGAAAATGTATAATCAAAACCAATACTTTAGAAACCACAAATCAAAAAAGTACTGTAAACAATACATTATACCAAAAAGTAAACAATTTCTTTTTGTGGAATTCATAAATTGCTAGAAATGTGGACGAAAGTTATAGTTAATGATCGAAGTTATTTTGATTAAAATATTTTTTTTAAATAACTGTGCTTTTCTCAAACAAACTCAAAGAAGTAGTTATATTTCAATTACATATCGAATTGATACAAACTAAAGGTACTAAAAAATAGTTATAATAAAACTTTTCCTATGGGACAGAATTTTACATTATACGAATCTTTTAAAACTTTATTTTTGTACTGTATTTTTATACCTTTATTGCTTTAATATTAAATGGTTTGTTCAATTCTTTGCTCAAAAAACAGAATTTTTCATTTTTCAAGTTTTAAAATATTCGTAAAATATGTTTATTATTTTTAAAATCAAATTGCAACTTCTAAATTATAATTCGTTCAATTTGATCAGAAAAAATTTAATAATATAAATTCAACGTTGTCGCTTGTTTAAAATTTTATTTATAAATATCATTTTTAATATAAGTATACTTATATAAACTTTAACAAAAAACAATTATTTTATTATCCTAAATCTAACTGATGTCTATGAATAAATATAAAAATTGTCTAATTGCTTATTTAAATTTGAAAAAAAACAAACTAAACGTTCTTAGAAAATAAGCAATCAATTGCTAATTTCCATAAAAACAAAATGTAATTTTACGTATTCAAAACGGTCTTTACTCAATTGGGAAAACAATTGTAAAAAACCAATAATTGCAAACCAAGAACACCAAATTAAAGCCTCCTCCATCGACTGAACATTAACAATCGCAAAAACAAACATACATTTATAAAACAAAAAATTGCACAATTTATCAATTAACTGTTGTCGCTCAGAAATTCGTAAATCGCCAAAAATCGTTTTCTGTACACATTTACCCAACAATATCAGCATCAAATTTGCTGTATTTGCTAAACTCTAATCAAAATAAAGGAAAAATAAAAAAAAAGTTAGTATAAAATGATTTAAATTATTTTCGTTTAAATCTTAAAAAAACACGAGATTAAATTGTACAGAAATTAAGTAATTGGAACAATGCATTTGTTTATCCAATTTACACAATTTCGGTAATTAAATAAACGAAAGTGGATTAGTTGGCAAAAAAAACAAACTCAATATTGACATATTAACCTTAAATATATAAAATTTCATTTAGTCATTGCTATTATCTGTAAACTTTACTCAGTAGGCGTTTTTTAGTACACTACATTATGTTGAAATAATTTACAATTTCATACTTTTGGACACAAAATATTATAAAAATTATGTGCACATTTTAACATATTTATATAATTTTCTGAGTAAAAATATACAATATTATAAATTATGTTAACACAATTTAGTGCGCTAGAAAACGCCTAGTAATTACTTTCAGTGCAAATTTTACTTTCTCCTTGTAACGTAATTGATACAGAACAAACTAATAACACATATGATCATTCGTTCCTACAACCTGAGCATTCCTATCTTGCGCTTCACCCTAACAATATACAATAATTCTATATTAGCTACGCAGCACGCTGTGAGTTGTTCTGTGAGTTATGGGAATTTAGTTTCTCGGGGTGATCGAATTTCGTCATGAGGAACACTTATATAAGGAGGCAGATTTTTTGTTTTTCTGGCTACCATCAACTTCCTATGGAAAAAGCTCTATACCGGTCACTAATTTGTGACATCTGATAGTCACTATGAATTATTACGTATCCATTTACTTATGAGTCAAAGATAATTAGTTAAATCGCTTTATGCATCATTAAAACGCTTTCCTCTTAGCTAATTAGCTAAGCTTTTTTGCCATTTGTATTAAAAAATATTCAAATTAAAAAAATGCGGTTTTTTTCGTTCTGTGTAAAAATAATAACTCATATGAAAACGCAATATACAAAAATAAAAAGCAATTACTTAACAAAATCATTGTTATAGAAGTCATTTTTAGATGGAAATTTTAGTTTATGAGATATTTGGTTAAAAGTGTTTAGTTTCAATTTTTATAGCTCTTATTCCTACGAATTATCACACAAATAAAGAGATTTCGAAAAAACCTAAATTTTCCAATTGAAAAATGTTCTCTGTGTTCAAAAAATTTATATTTCATAACGAGAATTCAACCCTTTATAAAGCATTTTATTCAAAAAATTAAACTGAATTAAACTTTTTTTTAAGTCGTTTAAATATCTTTTTTGTATTATAAACATAAAAATTTCGATGCTAATTTAACACAATTTAGTCGTATAGAAAATATTGTAACAGTCGTTAAAATTATTTAAAATTAAAAACTAATATTTCAAGTTTTATTTTCGGCTCATTAATTAGGGCCGAAAAATTTGACAATCGGAGAAAAAAACATAAACACACGGACTAAGAAAAAGGGTCCTATTAAAAACATATGT
Organism: Mengenilla moldrzyki; assembly: GCA_000281935.1. Taxonomy (NCBI): domain Eukaryota; kingdom Metazoa; phylum Arthropoda; class Insecta; order Strepsiptera; family Mengenillidae; genus Mengenilla; species Mengenilla moldrzyki. The sequence continues at coordinate 19,337 of AGDA01034730.1, read as the reverse complement.
GTTGTTTTTCTCCCTTGTTTTAAATTTTCTGTAATTTCTAAATGAAAAAACGATTAAGGAAAAAAGTGTCTTTTAATAATTATTAATTTTTGTTAAATTATAGTTTCTGGCTTTGCGCAACTCATTCCATAGAAGTAGTGTGAGACCTCTCTAGCTTTTGGGGTATAAAATAACGTGCATTGCGCCCGAAATGCCAGAGTTTCTTCGATCGCCAACTTTGGCAAAACAAGAAGAGCTCTCGTTTTCGTGCCCCGTTGGCGAACTCGGTATTCGGTTTTCGGAATTGCGGCGCTCGCCCGATTCTGAACGAACAATACCGATCGATGCGTCTCGTTGGTCGCAAAAACTAATATCTTCGTGAGCACAGTTTGGCTGCTCGGAACTTTTCGTTCCTTAATGCGCCTCGTTGGCTACTCGGAACTATTCGTTCCTTGATTCGCCCCGTTTGGCTGCTCAGAACTTTTCATTCCTCGATGCACCCCGTTTGACTCACGAAGATCGTTGCCAGGGATTTTCCCGAACATTACCGAGTGGCGTCTGTACTTTACACTTTGAACGCCTCGATTGGCTAGGGAAGTACACGTTCTGGTTCATTCGATGTGGTCAATTTTGTTCCTGTAGTTGCAGTACTCAAATAGCATCAAATGTGGAGAAACCTGAGACCTGTACCGAATTCTGCTTGGCTTCTGGCCATCATGACCAAAATGAAGTGGCTACTCTACTTTATGTCGATTGGTGGAATTATACACACAACATCTGGAAACCTTAGTGGTTGAGCCACAGTCAGTTATTTATTATAAGTATCAAATAATTTTTGTTTATGTACAATAAACATATTACTGCTGTAAATAAACACGCTATTGATTATTTACACTGCCTATCTTGACGGTGCTCTTAGAGCAACACTAACCCGGCATCTTTGATCCTTATTTGTACGCGGTTGCTAAACGATTTCTCGGCTAAAATGGGAGAAGTTTTGGTGATGCCCGTTACAATATGTATTTTTTTAAATACTTTTCATCAAATGAAAGACAACACGGAAAGTGGTTTCGCCGGGATTACACCTTTTATCTGATGAATGCCTTCAATTTTTCTCACAGCAATCGTCTAACAACATAACAAATTACACTAATGAAATATTCAAATTGAGAAGAAAAAAAACCAAAAAAATTTACATGTAATCGAAACTTTAACAAATGCGTTCCAACGTGTTTAAATAACACGTATGAGGCAACAAATATTTTGTGTAAAAAGCGATTAACTAATAAGATTTTAAACGCTTAATAATTGCTTATATTGACAACAAATTAAACGTTCATTTAATAAATATAAAAAGCTTTAAATTATCAAAGAATATAATTTTTAACAAACTAATGACCGTCTATTTTTTGTGCATTTTTCCTTACATTATGTGCTTAACAAACGTATACAAAAAAGTTGAAAATCTAATAAACACGTATGTGCCATACGAGCAAATATTAGACTATAAATTTAGAGAAAGTGTTTAGATTTATATAAAAAGTAACTTTTGATCTAGCAAACTTTTTTTAATATTCTACATTTTTTAGAACAGCTCATTTTTTTAAAAAACAGAAATTTTACTTATATTTTTTGAACCTTAACGTGAAAGTACTTCTTGTCACAAAAAATAATATTAAAATACTTAATTTCACACAATTATTTTATGACGTCACAATTTTTTATTGCTACTACTAGCTATTATTTTAATTTTTTATTATTATTTGCCTATTAGTAAATATTAATTCTTATGAGAAAGTTTTCATTACAAGTAATGAGAAACTCAATACGTTGACAAGAATGCATTTCTCATAAAAAATCTTTTCTAGGTAATCAAATTATTTTTCCTTCAAAAAAATCGTAATGAATTAAATGCTTTCACTTTTTTAATTATGTTCTAATTAGCATAAATTTTAATAAATTTACCGATTTTTTAAATAAACCAAATTTTAATGTCGAACTTTGATCAAAATTTTACTTTTGGGCTAAGACTTTTCGACCTATGAGTTATAATAGAAATAAGTAAGTTTAGATCATAAGATGCATCCCAAAAGTTAACTTTGGCTAGAAAAACGTAATATATTGGCTAATGCCTCTTTAAACTATACTAAATATATTTTAAAACACTTTACTTTTTTCCTGTAAAAAGTTTTAAGACTAAGAGTTTTAATTTTACTTATAATAATCAATATCTGAACAATTGAAGTCATTTTCATCGTGTTTTAATTAGTCATTTAACATAAACCGACTGGTTTTTGTATTGTTATAATCTTTATGTAATGATAGCAAAGAGATTTTCTGTTTTTTTTTTTTATTTTGAAGATTTAAAAATACATGAACGATAACCAAGAAAAGAATTTTGAGTGACACGATTTTGTGTCATAATACAGAATGCATTGTTTTGAAAACATTATTTCAATAATGCCTTTCTTGTTTTAGGTGCATTTCTGCATTCTACTTAAGTAGATGAACACAGGCAGCAAAAAGTAAAAAAATAACAAACGTTAGTTAACATTCACATTTTAAATTAAAATATTAGTCGAAAACTAATATTTGAACCAAAAAATTAGCACAACATTGCGTTGGATTAAATTGTGGTCATTTCTCATTGACTATACACATCTATTCGAAAACATATGAATAGAGTTTCAGTTAGCAATAAAAATAAGTAGTCTACGCTAGCCAATATTTATGATTTTTGGTTCTTTTCTAGTTTAGGCCTCTGGCCTAAGCTTTGCTTCAAATCGTATCACCTCTTAGTTTTTATTTAACGCCATCAATAGATCCTCTTAAATGTAAAGCTAAATCCCACCTAGAACGAAAAACACTTTATTTATGCTAAATAAAATTTTGTCTTTGGCGAAATGATTTTATATGTGCTATATGTAATTTTAGTGGTAGAGTATTAGTACTTTCTGAACTAATTTTGGACTTTAGCTTTACATATAAGCGGAAATATCGAAGGAATTGAATAAATACTAAAACGCGATATAATTTAAAACAAAACGTGTCGAAAACCCTAAACCAGAAAAGTACAAAATTTTTCGCTTAGGGTTTAACACGTTCGCGGACATGAATACTATAGCATTCATTTTCGTGGTGATACAAAATGACGTGAATGCTATAGCATCTACATTTTGTAACATTCTGAGAGACCTAACTATCATTGTACATTTTGTGTTGTTGAGAATTTCTGTTACTTTCAACTATTCATATTGTAAATGTCCTATATGTTTCAGTTAGACATTTGAGATCAAAGCGAAAACATCAACTTTTTGAATTATCGTATTATCATAAATAATTGATTGTCTATTTTCGCAGCTCCCTGAAATTGTTAGTTTCCGTGAACGTGTTAAGTACAAGTACCATGAACCTATTATACTGGATATTTAAAGCAGGTTTTGGTTTTATTCATGCAAGCTACTATCTTATACTGCTCATACACATTGATACACATCAGTATATACACATATACTGATCATACAAGCTTTTGTTATGTGAAAAAACAGAAAATATGAATTAATTTTAAATTCTCGTGAAAAATACTTGAATATGTTTTATGCAACATAAACAGCGAAAATTACAAAAAAATTTTATTAAAAACTTTTTTTTATTCTTAAAATACTATTAAATACTTATTAGTAAATTAATTTACGTCAAAAACGATTTACTGTACTTGGCATCTTAGCGTATGTCTTACGAGATAATAGGGTACATGGATAAAAGTAAAACCTGAACTAAATTCTAAGCTCGATCTAGAAAGTTCATAAAAAATAACAATTTTTAGTTACTTGAATTCAACGATTGAATGAAAATTTTGTTGAACTTCCTTTAACACTTACATGTATAAGCATACGAAACATGTTACAAAACATTATTTAAAAAATATTGCAGGGAGACAATTAGGTAGCATGAATATAACACATGAATATAAAAAATCTTATATACCATTAATAAACATTTTTTTATAAAACATAAAATATTACTTAAATGGGTTGTGAGACACTGTTAAGAAATATTATAAAAATTATAAATAGTAACATGTTTTTAAAATTGGAATAATATGTTTCAGAACACAATAGCGTAGGGAGATTATCTCACGCCTAGAGCACAATATATTTTAAGCGCCTCTTGTTCGAATACCATATATGTAATATATATCCGTTTGGCGCTTCCTTATAAGTGGCGTCTTCTGCACGATCCCCCTATGGCACCCCAACATTATGCCACTGTCAGAACATTAGCAAATTTGAAAATATATCTCAGAACCCGGAGTCGTGAATTATTAAAATACCAATATTTGCGCTATAACCCCTTATAAGCGCAAGAATAGGTTGCAATTAGTACCCAAAGGCAGAACGAGTCATTCAACATGACCAGAAGCAACTGAACGACAACATTGCGCGACCAGTTATTGATGCGCTCAACAGTTCGGTCTGAAAGCGCGGATACGTTAATGAACTGCCGGAACCGGTACTGGTCGCCGAACACGGATACCGGCTCTATTGATTCGGACAACTTCTGTGACGCGTAGTACGTCGCTGTTGATATTAATGCCACACTCATTGCCGCGTACAGGCGCAAACTCGGCACCGGCACGCGGCTAAACAGATCGTTCATGATGCCGCCGACTCAGTTACGGCTGCACTGGCAATAACCGATCGACCGGCCGAAAACTATGGACGCTAGATCCAAATGCGCATACACGAACAGCAACTTTTGTTCGCGGCCGTTGCGGTAATCACAAACCGGTTTCTGCCGTATTCTAATGCAAGCGAACACAGAGACACGTAATAAATTCAAGATTTACCGTTCTAGGCTACTATTTTCGGCTGATCGAAGTCAATCACGATCACGTTTACTTGATTCCGCAAGCACTATAAATCCACTAAAAAATTTAAGCGTTTCATACGCACGAACGATTTTTTAACAAATGTTTTCGAACAAATGTTACCTTCTATTAAAAAATCAACAACAACTTTGATAAAAACATGACAATTTCAATGACATATTTGTTTCTAGACTACTAGCGACATGTATTGGACTGCTTTATGTAAAAACAAAGAATACACAGAGGTCGCTTTTAACTTCTAAAAAAGTTTTTCAGGGCATTAAATTATATTAACAAAATTTAAAATTTTTCATATTTTTCCTAACAAAATTATTTAAATACCTTAACGTGCGCACATAATTTTTTTTATAATTGTGTGCGCAAAAGTGTAAAATTATAAATTATGTTAACATAATTTAAGACCACAGATTACCCAGATCGGTAAAGCGTTCCCTTATCTTTCCCTTTAAAACTTGATGGCGCTACTCTATTTTTTATAAGTGGCCGATGTTGCCGTTTAAAATACTTTTCATATAAATATTTACATTTTACTTTAAATATTAACCCGTTGCCGCACACTTTTTATTCGACGAAATCACTCAGAAGCATATCTTTTTTTTTCTATTGTTTATGGAATGAGAAAGCATACGAAAAAACAATTAACAGGTTATATGGTATGCTATACCTTGTTTTTTCGATGTTTTAATTAACAATTAGCAAGTGTATGCATGCATTAATAAAAATGTGCATGACGGCTATAACCGTCATTTGCGGCAAAGGGTTAAAGAATAATAAATTGTAATGACAGTGCTGAGGTCTCTTCAATTTTCTAATTTCTTTTCCTTAATTGATTAAAGATTACATCAGATGATTTCCAAATTTTCTAACTAATTATTAAATTTCTAATTTCTAATAATTAAAACCCTATTAGCGAATTCCAAAATTTCTAACCGAAGATCAATCAGTAGTGTGAAACGAACGGGGGAATACAAAAATAAATTCATCATCAACTCAAAGAATTACATTCATTACTTTACAAAAAGTAATTATTATTACTTTACTAAAAGTTATTATGATTACCACTATTATAAAATATTTTAATGATTGGTGAATGGTAAATGGTGAATGGTGAATGGTGGATGGTGAATGGTGAAATATATATAATTAAAAATAAAACAAAGTATTTTAATAAATTCCGACGTCCACCGCAATTCCGACTTCCGCAGCATTCCGACATCCGCCACAAATCCGACGTCCGCCACAATCCGACGTCCGCCGCAATTGTGACATCCGCCACAATCTGACGTCCGCAGCATTCTGACGTCCGTCTTATACCGACGTCCGTCGTAAAGAGTAAAAATTGACACAGCAACCCATAACATAAATTTTGGTGGCGGCGATGGGATTCAGCCTCATGAAACTGATGCTCTTACTGTAAATAAACTTTTGTTTTAATTATTATTTTATATAATAATTATTCTAACGGATTACAAACTCTAAAATGAATGTACCAAGTTCAAGCAGCACCCCTAATAATGAAAATACTACGGAACCTGAAGTCTTCATCCTCTTAAATATTTTAGAAAGAAAATTAATCCCATATGACGGATCACAAGAGGGTCTTAATAGATTTATTACGGTGTCAGAAGACGCTATCGCTAGTTGCGAACCTGCGTCCCGACCCGCTTTAGTTAGGTTAATAAAATTCGGATTAACTGGTCGTGCGTATAACTTAACGAAAAACCGCGTTATGAGTACATGGGTAGATATAAAGACTAATTTAGAAGAATTATGCTCAGATAGACGTTCTCAAGGTCAATTGGAGTTGGAACTCCATTCGGCTCGTCAAGGAAAAACAGAATCCATAATAGATTATTCTACTAGAATAGAAAATATTTTAATAAAATTAATTAATTCCGCTACTATAAGATGCCCAAAAGAAAAAGCCGAAGTTATAGAGGAACTGTTTAAGAAACAAGCCTTAAACGTGTACATATCAGGCCTAAACGAATCTTACAGACTAATAATAGAATCTCGTAATTCTGAAACATTGGAACAGGCCATAGAATTAGCCATAAATAAAGAACGAGAGTATAATAGCCGAAAAGAAGTCGAAAAATTTCAGTACAGAAACAAGTGTAAAATATGCGGACGTAATAACCACTCTACCGAAAAATGCTTTCGGGTTTAAAAATCGTATAACAATCGTTTAAAAGAAGTTTATACCATTCAGAATCAACCAATTCACGATTCCCTACCAGACCGCAAAAAAAGGTATGAATTTAAGGTTTGCCGCTATTGTAAGGCTAAAGGACATTTATTAGAGGAATGTCGAAAGAAAAAGGCATCCGATGAAAGAAGAAATGGTTATTTAAACTCTCAAGGCCCTTCTGCTCACACAGAGCAGAAGGAAGCCCAAAACTTAAGGAAGTAAAAAGAATTTTTATCACTCAATGTAACCCCAATATATTATTTGAAAATTCACCGTAATTCAATTCCAGTTACCTAATGTTTGAAGCAGATTCTTGCTCCGACGTTTCTCTTATTAAGATGAAATTTCTTAAAGCCAGCGTCCCTCTAAATATTGGAAATCCAGTTTTTCTAAAAGGAATATCAGATTGGTTGACCCAACCTTGGAAAAAAGCATACTAAAGATCAAAATACAAAGCGTGGAACTCGAACACGAATTTTTAATAGTATCCGACGAATTCCCAATAAGCCAGGCCGGAATAATTGGAAACGATTTCCTTAAGCGAACCGGTGCTATTATTGATTACAACACTGGTACCTGCAAACTAGGGAAAACAGTAAAGCCAGAAGTACGAATACTTTCAATTGAAAACACAGAAGCAATTACATTGACACCAAGATCAGAAACCTTATTAAAATTCCATACAGATGATAACTTTACCACCGCTATTACCTTGCCAAAGGAGTTATTTCTTAATGTTTTTATCGGATAAGCTCTCATTACTCATGATAATCCCGTAGTACCAATCCTAAACCTTAATGAAGAGCCAATTACAATAGGATACCCCAGTCCAGAAATAGAACCTTTTATTGAAGAAGAAATTCTTTTAATCAATTCGACCTTAAACTATTCTGCTAGTCGAATACCCCTTATTCTAAATTCTCTCCGACTAGATCATTTAAATCAAGAAGAGAAAGACTCAATAAAGGAAATACTAGAAAATTACAATGTCGTTTTTCATCTCGATGGCGATTCCTTGGGCTGCACAACTACAATGACCCATAAGATCCCTACGAATAATTCCGCTCCTATCAATATCAAAAAATACCTGAAAGCCAAAAAGAGGAAATCGAAAATCAAGTAAAGGAACTCGAAAAACAGGGTATTATTAGACGAAGCAAAAGTCCCTGGAACGCTCCATTACTCGTAGTACCAAAAAAGTCAGGGCCGGATGGCGAGCCGAAGTGGAGAGTCGTAGTTGACTTAATAAGGTTACCATAGGGGATGCGTATCCGTTACCAAATATAACGGATATATTCGATCAGTTGGGAAATAGTAAATATTTCTCAACCCTTGACCTAGCCTCTGGATTCCACCAGGTCCCTATGGACCCGAACGACGACGAAAAAACTGCCTTTAGCACTAAGTTTGCTCATTATGAGTTCACACGCATACCCTTTGGATTAAAAGGGGCCCCCGCAACCTTTCAGCGTCTTATGAACAATGTTCTAGCAGGGCTACAAGGTATACGATGTTTTGTCTATATTGACGATGTCGTAGTTTACGGTAATAATCTTAAGGACCGTAACAAAAAACTAAAAGAAATCTTAGATCGTCTACGAGAACGTAAGTTGAAACTTCACCTTGGAAAATGTGAAATTCTCCGTCGCGAATGCCAATATTTGGGTCACGTAATTACTGCAGAAGGAATAAAGCCCGATCCAAGAAAAACTTCCGCTCTCGACCAATTTCCGACCCCTACAAAATCTAAAGAAATAAAAAGTTTTATGGGGCTCACTGGCTATTATAGGCGATTTATAAAAAATTTCAGTGCTATTTCTAGTCCAATGACCAAACTCCTAAGAAAAAATCAACCTTTTAATTGGACAAGCCAGCAACAGTGTGCGTTTAAAGCATTAAAACGTAGTCTTACTAGTTGCCCTCTCCTCCAATATCCCGATTTTAAGCGTCCATTTATTCTCACTACCGACGCCAGCGGTAACGCAACAGGGTCTATACTGTCGAAAGGAGACATAGAAAGTGATCTCCTCATAGCATACGCAAGCCGAACCATGAACGCAGCAGAACGAAAATACTCAACGATTGAGAAAGAGCTTCTAGCTGTCGTTTGGAGCGTACAACACTTTAGGCCTTATTTGTACGGTCGTAAATTCACAATAGTCACCGATCATAAGCCCTTAAAGTGGGTACAACAGAATAAAGATCTTGGCTCAAGGCTTTTAAGATGGCGTTTGAAGCTAGAAGAATGTGACTATAATATCGAATTTAAAGCAGGGAAAACTAACACGAACGCCGATGCTCTTAGCCGTATCCCCAATAGCTCAAAAATAACAGAAACTGACTCAAGTCCAACTACTGCCCATGGCCCTCAAAAAATTTCTAACCGCCATCCTACCGACCAAAAGACTGTCCTACTGATTAGTGAATCTTACGATGAATTTCTAAATTATTCGAGTAACCATATAATTTTAAACCCTCGAGTACATGAAGTGACTCCGTCTGACAGCCAGACCTTTATACTATTTAAATTCGTTGAAGAACAACATGAGAAGGGATATTCCATAAAAGAAAACAGCTCAAAACAGTTCGTCATTCTATTAGAACACCCGGTAAGGTACGACCAGCTTTATAATAAACTAGTTAGCCTAAAAAGAGATCTCGAACAGAAAGAAATTAATACCGCGAGAATTATAAAACATGCGAAATTAAAATGGCGTCAAGTTAGATTGATGATACGTTATATTTTTCGTGACTCAACCATTAATATATACATAGTTGACGAAAAAATGATCCCAAACCTTAATGAAATACCTAAAATTATCGCTGAACATCACGACACTCCTAGTGGAGGACACAATGGTATTTCTCGAACGATAAAGAAATTAAAGAAAAAATACAATTGGGATGAACTTGCCAAAGACGTACGAAATTACATCAGAATCTGTCCCAGTTGTCAAATAAATAAAGAAACCCGAAAGAGAACACGATTCCCAATGGCTATTACCACGACTTCAGAATCAGCTTTCGAGAAGTTATTTCCTGACATTGTGGGAGCCTTACCGATAACATCTAAGGGAAATCGATATCTCCTGACTATCCAAGATGACCTCTCAAAGTATTCCCTAGCTATTCCCATTCCCGACTCTGAAGCTCGAACCGTTTCTAAAGTGTTTGTTGAACATTTCATTTCGAAATTTGGACTTCCTTTGAATATCTTAACAGATCAAGGCCCAAATTTTGTTTCAGACCTATTCAAATCCTTATGTTAGTTGTTCAAAATTAAGAAAATTCAAGCATCAGCATACCACCCCCAAACGAATGGTGCCCTGGAAAGGAGTCATCATACCTTTAAGGAATATTTAAGGCATTTTTTAAACAAGGATCAAGCCGATTGGGATGAGTGTGCTCATCTGGCTACATTTTCCTTTAATACTACACCTCACACGTCAAGCAAATTTATTCCATATGAATTAGTATTTGGTAAGTTAACTACAATTCCTTCAGCTTTAAAGGCAGAACCAAAATTTTCATACATATACGACGACTATATCACCGATTTAAAGTTGAAGCTCCAGACAACACATAAGATTGCATAGGAAAACCTGATCAAAGATAAACAGCGAAACAAAATTATTTACGATCAGAGGCTAAAAGTTCCATGTTTCTCACCAGGTGACCTTGTTTTATTATTAGATGAAACCCAAACAAGAGGCCTAAATAAGAAATTAAAACCACCATGGAAGGGACCTTATGAAATCACAGATATCAAAAACAAATCCGGGGTAATAAAAATAAATAACAAGCACCTCACAGTTCACATAGATAAATTAAAACCCTTTTATTCCCGATAGATTAGTCGTCACGTCAATTCCAATCTGTCAGTCTGAACTTTTGTACAATGTCACTAGCATCACCGGATCGCCGGGAATTTATTACGAATACTTAGGGGATTTACAATATTTCAATGTCGAACAAGAGATAATCACCTACCTAAATTTGAAGACCCAAGACGACAAATATAGTGTTCTACGAAAATATTTCCAGTCAACTGAAGAAAGGTTTAAGCAGTTTAAAGAAAAATATGGCGAAGCTAATACAAAAACAAAATCGGATTCTTTAAAACAGCTGAAATTGGATTTAAATAGAGTAAACAATTTACGCTCCCAATTACACCAACTATTAGGTCACGAAATTAAAACTCGTTATAGTAGAGGCCTGTTCGATATTTTCGGAAAGATTCTTAAGGAATTATTCGGCGTCATGGATGCAGAGGATAGTAAGATCATTGATGAAAAGTTGAGTACATTTGACCAAACAAAATCCGTGTTAGCACATGTAATAAAAGAACAATCACAGATTGTCAGAACTACCATCCTTAACTTTAATAACACCATAAAATCCTTAGAAAGGAATGAGATCATTCTTAGTAAAAATATTCAGAAATTGGCTACTTTAGTGAGCAGTACTTCAAATTTCGTTTATTTAGAGGTGGAAATTTTCGTTGACGAGCAGCATTCCGACGTCCGCAGCATTCCGACATCCGCCGCAATTGTGACGTCCGCCACAATCCGACGTCCGCAGCATTCTGACGTCCGCCTTATACCGACGTCCGTCGTAAAGAGTAAAAGTTGACACAGCAACCCATAACAAAATAGTTTATGAAAAGAATTTTTTACTCAATTTATTTATATTGTAATAACCATTGAAGAACCCGTAGAGCACAAATTAAATTTCACTATTTTAGAACTGAAAATAAGCTGAAAGTTGACTAAATTTGTATTGACGAGATAGAAATTATGAGACTGATTTTGCGAAATTTTAGCATTTTACACTAAAATTAAGATAAAAAAGCGCTAAAATTTTTCTATTTTTTTCATTTTTAGCTTCAAAGTAATTTAGTATTTTTTTCAAGGTTTCGAGCCTACAAATCAAAAAAATAGACAAATTATAGCACTTTTTTATTTTTATTTTAGAGCACAATGCTAAAATTTTGCTAAATCAGTCTCATAATTTTTATCTTGTCAATATAAATTTAGTCAAATTTCAGCTTATTTTCAGTTCGAAAATAGTGAAATTTAACTAATTTGTTCTCTACGGGAAATATTATATAAAACAAATGAGTATTTTTTGGTAACATTATGGAAGGTTTTCTCAAGAGATGCCGCCACTTCTTTTGAAACTTGTACCAATATAAAAACAAAGAGAAATTAGAAAAAAATTTTCCTTTGCCGAGTAATCTGTGTTAAGACCTTTTTGGCGAGTAACTCGACAACAATTTTGATTAATCACAAGTTACAACTCAGGTTACAGTCAATTTTCGGCAAAATATGGTTGTGACCAACCAAAAACAATTTGAATTTTTCAACACTTAACAAGAAAGTCTATTTTAATAAGAAGTTTCCTTTCTTTTTAAAATAAAACACCAAGGGTGCGTTTAAAAATTCAACAATAGTTAACTATTTTTGTAACCTTTTTTTTTTCAAATTGTTGATCAAACTGTTTAGAAATACTAAATCTACGTCTGATATTCGATTCAATTCACCATATTGTTCAAAAAATAATGCTTAAAGTTGTTTCTTGTCGAGACAAAAGCTTTAATTAAAGAGTTCATAAGGGATCACTAAATTTTAAATTTTATAAATTAAGCTTCATGATAACCAACTGTTAAAAAAATATTTTATTAAGGTAGTTGACTTTTCGAATACACCTCAAATAACTACTGTTTATCATCCTCAAACTAACAAAGCCTTAGAATGAAGTCACCAAACATTAATAGAAAAATCAAAGCACAGTATAAATAACAATCAAAATGATTGGAATCAATCGTTATCTTTGCTAATATTTCTTATAAAACTTCCGTAATTGACCGTAACACTGTTTTAAAATCTTATTAACACTAAACAAACATTTTTATAAAAGTTTTACAGCAGTTTTAAATAGATGTTACTTAAAACGGAAAATAACATCTATTACAACTGATGTTGCAACACCTTTTTTAACAATATTTTAAAGTATTATTAACATGAAAAAAAAACCACTCACGTTGGTGTTTTGGCTCGCAGGAGTGTTTATGAAAATTTCACTCATTTTAGAAATTATTTATGTTAATAAGCAATCACGTATGATAAATATGGAGAATAATTCTTAAATTTATTTAAAACTTATAACGTTTTTATAAAATTAAAGCAATAAAATAAATTCAGAGCCTTTGTTCATATTATTAAATAAACAAATATATGCTAGAGTAAGCTAATTAGTCATAGCTCTTCAGAGACATGAAAGTATGGTAAAAAATATTCTACATGTTGGTGTTATGTTTTGTTTACAAACTATGGCTAAGATTTCAGTTTTCGACTACGCTATTGTAATTATTGACTTTGTTTAATTCTTAATTATATATTTATATTTAGCAAATAAAGTAATCAAAACATATGTATTTTGTATGAAACTGACCTTTGACTATTCACTTGAGATTTCAAAAATGTAGTAAAATTTTAATAAAATCTAACGTTGAATGCGACAAGCAAAGTCCACATCAATTTCTTGTGGCAAGAAGTCTGTTTTGCTGTCGCGCTGCTTGGGATTCCCGACAGTGTTTTAAACATGTTTTGGTGATGATCTGAAGATATATTAAAGACATGTTATTACAGAGTGGTTCAAAAGTCGCCCAAAAGTTTAACATCAAATAACTCAAGAAAGACTGTGCAGAATGGCATGGAACGTTCTTAAGTTGCAAAGCAGTTGTGCGCAATTATGTCTAGGGGTATAGCTTTATTTTTAAAAAAGTTTTGAAGATGCCAAAATGATTTTTTTAATGAAAAAGAATTATATGTGCAATGAATGGGCTAGAGTAGTGTTTCCAACATGGAGCCTACACCCTACGAGGGGGGAGGGAATTTGATAGCTAAAGAGGGCAATTCAAAAATGGGATCGACCAATTTCAACCCCTTTGTTCAGGAAAATTTGAATACAATGCTAGGTATCGTTGTCAAATTTAACAAAAAAGTAAATTTTTAAAAAAAAATGTAAATAATTGTTAGATCGTTTGACGTTACTAAAATATCAACTGGGCGATTAGAGTGTTCAAGTAAACTTTGTCGGAATTTTCGAGAAATATGTCAATATGGGGGGCATAAAAATTCTAGAAATGTTAAAGTTGGAGTATAGCCCAATAAAGGTTAGGAAACACTGGACTAGAGGTTCTGAGAAAATATTTAACGGAGTCTAGGACCAAGTCCACATCTGCTGCCTCAATTGTGCCAAGGTGAGTCTTCCTTTTTATGCTCTATTTTTCACACTTCAATTTTTGTAGGTTAATAGCTAAATTTGATGCCAAGGATACAGTTGCTAAAGCTAATGAAGACTAAACTGGTAGTCTACGTAATAACACGAACAGAGGAGAATATAAACAAAGCTAGGGTGTTTTTTGAAAACGAACCAACAGCTTCAGCCCGAGTCGTACCCCAGCAAGTAGGCGTATCACATGCAGGCATGAAAAGAATTGTGAAGAAGGATTTGCAACTATTTCCGTACAAGATTCGGCTGAAACAACCTCTAAATCCTCGCTTAATAGATAGCCGTTTCAAAATCATTAACTCGATGGTCGAAACTATTAAAACTGAAGAAATTGATACTATACGCATACGGTTATACAACGAGTGTCACTTCAATCTCTTAGGTTATGTTAATAAGCAGAACTGGCGTCATTTGGAGACAGAGAAACCAGAAATCACCATTGCAAGACCATTATATTTGCAAAGACACACCATTTGGTATGCCATTTTCGACCATGGAATTATTGGTCCAGTATTCAGTGAGAGGAATGTGGATTGAAAGAAATCCAAAAGGATTTTGAAGAGAAATTTATCCCTAAAGCGAGAGAATAAGACCTCCGTACCGCAGAACTTTTTTGCGTTATCAAAGACCAGTTTGACATTCGTATGATCGGCTTAGACTATCCGAAAATGCCAGATTGTAAGATTGAGTGGCCACTATATTCATCTGACATGAATCCACGCGATTTCTTTCTCTGGGAATATCTCAAGGACAGAGTTTTCCGTAATTCTCCGAAAACTTTGGACAAACTTCAGCAGCAAATTACTGAGGAAATTACAGTAGTTTTAGCGGATACACTAACTAAAGTCGCGGAAAGTTGTGAGAGTCACGTGCGTCACGTGCGTCACTTGGGCATATCGGATGGAAAGTATATTGAAAACCTCATCCACTAAATTGTATATAATGCTAAAAGAATTTTGAAATATATTCGAAAACTTATTACAAAAAATACAAAAATAACATCAAAAAAACATAAACATCAAAAACATAATATGAAAACAGTGTAAAAAAATTTAAAAAAATAGTTATGAAAACATATTAATAAAACATATGAATAATATCAAAAACATGTTAAATAACGTTTAAAATTTTAAAAATTTGTTTTAAACATATTAAAATTAATATTTTTTCGAAACATTAATATGGTACGTAGTGTTGTAAAACATTTTCATAAAACATCTGAGTAACATTAACATGTTGTGACATACAGGTCGTGTGTAATTTTTATTTGGGGTTATTATGTTTATTTATGCTTAAAAAATGTTAAAATTTATTAACAAAATTAGTACACTAGCACTGAGTGAAAGAGATACCTGTATATATTCTTTACATTGAGAACAAAAAGTAAGAATCAGAAAATACTATTTCAATAAATCATCAAAGTCTTCTATTACATTTTTTGCGCAAGTTGCATTTAATTAAAAACTCACACTTAATTTCTCATGAAAAAGCCTCATTCATCGTAAAATAAACATAATCTCTTGCTTCAAAACGAAATTTTACACCAAATTTAATAATCGGTAATAAAAAACTGCCCTCCACCCCCCCAGCCCTGAGATAAAAACAACTTGGTATATTTATAAACTAAAAATTGAACAATACCCCTTTCTTTGTAAACGATGTATCGCGTTATCAATAAACTGACGATAAGGCTCTAAAAATATCTTTGAAAAAAAATTTTTTTGGAAAAAACAAAAGTTATCTCCTTAATGTCCAATTTCTTTTCCGGTCTATGCGTTTGAACGCCTATAGGAATTTTGAAAGTTCCTAAAAATATCGAAGAAATTTCGCAAATTCTCCGCAGCCAATTAGAAAAGACATGTGGAAAATTAGAATTCTATTAGAAAACAGAATTTTCGGGCTCTTCGCTGATAAAACCCGTCGACAAAATGCGCACAATCGCTTCGTAATTTAATCACTATAAATTTCATAAACACTATATATACACACACATACACACACAAACATAATTTATATAGATGTATTTAGTTTTAAAACGTAG
Source organism: Mengenilla moldrzyki (assembly GCA_000281935.1). NCBI lineage: Eukaryota > Metazoa > Arthropoda > Insecta > Strepsiptera > Mengenillidae > Mengenilla > Mengenilla moldrzyki. The sequence goes on along the minus strand of AGDA01034730.1, from coordinate 2,939 downwards.
TTATGGCTATTTCAGTCCTCACTGTGAAATTGTGCTTAGTTAAGGTGCGTGCTTCTAAGACGTTCATACCTAGTTTAGACAAACTTTGAAGCGGTTAAGTGCCCATAAAAATTCTCTGCTATGGAAAGCAACGTGTTAACCGTGGCCCAAGAGACTGTCAATAACTATTGCGTTATCGACAACGCCATCCTACAAAATCAGACCCATCAACTAGACCCGACCAACTCAATCAATAACCATAATAACAACTCAAATCCGCCACTAATACTGAGCAGCTACCAAGAGGATCACCTGCATCTTACACCGGACAAATCAAGTAACTTGTAACCTGTTGCTCTTTCCCAATAAAATAAAAATCTATCTTATATCTGTATACGTAAAGCTTATATTATTAAATTACACACTATAAAAGAAGTTATTAAGTTTCCAATAAATAAAATGTTTTAAAAAATTTTAAGATAACAGGTTATCAATTAGTGACCCTAATAAGACTATTTAGAAGAGTAACATGGAGAAAAACCGGATATGTTTTTATTAATTTCATGCTGAAAAAGCTCCAGAGATTGATTAGCTTAATATCAACTATAAGCTTGCTAAGAACTTTACAGTGACTTTAATTGAGTGGCGTTATCGGAACGTTATTGTTAACTTTTAAATAAAATATGAAGTCAAAGAGCACTAAATTTTCTATATTATCCTTATCGTATATAATTTGCTGATAATCGTCTTTTTGACGACGGCGATGAAAAAGAAGAAAAATTAAAATCACGAAGGAAAAAATATTTTTTACATTTTAATAAAAGTGTGTATTTGAATTGGTTAGGTTCGAAGTTCAGCCTAACACACACAGACAAATACACAAAATTTATCAAAAAGTAAATTCTCTATGAAAATGTATAATACGAACAGTTCGATTTTTAAGAAACTTTAATTCATTCATGTGTTCGTCTTATGTCACGGAACTGCGACATCTCTTATCGAAATTGGAATTTTCCGCAAGTAAACCCTAAGTTATGCATTAGTCATTGTGCTTATTGAACACACTTATAATTCTTTTGTTGTATTTATATATGTATATTTTTGAAAAAATATTATTTATTAATTTTTTTTTTATTTAAAAAGCAGTCATAAAAATAACTTTAATAAACGTTCTTCGTCATATTTATATAATGAACGTTTTTTAGTACCAGTGCCGTGCTGTGATGTGAAATTTTGACATTACATAGAACAGAACTCATTTAAGAATTGATCTTCAATAGCGAATTCAGTGATATCTATCAAAGTTTTTAAATTTGAAAAAGTGTTCCCATTCTGAAAAAGATTGTCGATCCCTGCTGTACAGTGTTAATAATAACTATTGAAGATGATACGAAACGAGTATGGTTTAGTATGCTGTTTGTTTTTTAATTAATCGCTTATGTTAACAGAGGAATTCTCTTTTTCACCCTTAGAATCCCAGGCAGCGCGATCGCACTGCTCTGTTTTCATGTCGAGAAAACCCAGACGTTTCGCGTGTTGTATACAACGAAAAAAGCGTTAGCAAGCAAAGCAAGTGTGAAAACAAGCGCTGTTGCGCTAATTGGGATTTCTCTACTGTGTTTTCGCAAAACTGTCTGGGACTCAAAGGGTTAATTCCGCAATTTATAACGGACACTAGATTTTTCACTAGAATGCGTCGATAGATCTGCCCGGTTAATATGATTTCATGTATTTTTTTTATGTTTAAAATAAAAAGGTTATGTGATATATAATTTTTGTTTATTTATACACATACATTTGAAATATTTATAAGTCCCGTTCGATTAACAGGTTAACATAACTTTCAGAATAATAATCAACATTTGCTCATTCGAAATACAAGAAATAAAATACGCCTACTCAATTTTAAGAAGTTCTAGAAAGTTCTAAACACTGCAAAACGCCCTTTGGTATTTTTTAAAATTGACGTCATGAAATGTTGTAAATCGCATTAGTAACGACAACGTTACAATTATTTGTAAAAGCAACAATACTGTTTTTTTGTAATGGCGATTGCGCACTTTATAAAAAAAGGACATTGTTTATACGAATGGTACCAACTTAAATTTTAGTTTAATTTAAATGAATTTGGAGTATTTATATTTTCTATATTCGAAATATCAGAACTTTAGAATTTTATGCAAAACTATTTGTCAGAAAATAAAGTAAACTTTACGCTTTTGCCGTTGCCATCAACTCAATTTTTATTTAATTTGACATAAAGGTTTTGTTTTGCTTTAAATCAAAAATTTTATATGTCTGTAGATGCTTTGGTATACTTATCTTTAACAAATTATCACTTACGCTATAGGGTGCGTTTACGTCATAGAAAGTTACCAAATTATTTTATGTCGTTAACGCCATTTTTTATAAAAAACGTGTTTGTTAAAATATTAACAATTTATTTTTTAAAAATTTTACGATTTAAAACTGATATTTTTTAAAGGTTATAAAATTGTTTGTAAACCAGATTTTTTCTCTAAATTTAAATGTACGCAAGCACTGGATAAACCAATTTATTATGGAAACAGTTTAAAATTTTCTTTAAAGTTAATACCAAAACTTTGGGTTTTTCAAAAGCTTTGTTTAAATTAGAGTAAGCATATAAGTAGATTTTCTTAAATGAACTCTCTTTAAGTTAGGCTTAGCGAAATACTTTATGTAAACTTAAGATAAAATGTGTCGTGTTCTCGAAAGTGTCTTCTGATTTAATAAACAATAGATGTCGTAATATTCGCTTTCCTGATTTATGTATGATTTTGATGATATAGTAAAGCCTTTTTTATATATAGTTACCAAATTGTCAAATTACACAAATAATTTTTTTTTAGTTTTAAGCAGTATGCGTTTGAGTTGTAAAAACAGAAGCAACTTATTTGCATTTTTATAATATTTCGCCGCCATGTTATCTTTTTTCTATA
>AGDA01034579.1:0-24835 GCA_000281935.1 Mengenilla moldrzyki | reverse complement strand
CCTAAATTCTAACGTCACCAAATAGACCACATATTCCTTACGGCATAAATAAGATTATAGTGGTTATAGTATGTATTAAAGTTCTGAAATTTGAACTAAAGACCGGTTTTCAAAAGTTGTTCAAGGGTTTGCAACTTTTTTTTGGCAGAAATTTATCAAAACTTTTTTAAAATGTAATGTATTTCAGGCTCTTAGAACTCGAATCAACTAAATCGAAATTTTCAAAATCGATTCCTAACCCGACTCGATCCGACCCGAAACTTTTAAAATCAATTCCGACCCGAAATCGAGTCGGGTCGGGTCAATTTCGGGTTCGATCGGGTTACCCGACCCGATATAGGACTCTATATTATATATAACATATTTGAGTTACAAACTATCTATGATTTATAGATTTATCTTAAGTTAAAGTAAATTTTATATTAGTTTTTAACACAAAACACCCAAATTAGCAAAGCGTTCCCTTTGTTCTCTCTTTAAGAACTGATGGCGTTACTCTTTTTTTTCTATAAATGATCAACGTTGCCATTTAAAGTAATTTTCTTACAAATATTTTTATTCTATTTCTAGTAAATATCAAAACAGTTGAAAAAACAATTCATAAATTCCAACAAAAAACGTATATAGTATATTAAAGTATTAACCATTTTTTTTTATTTTTTCATATCAAAACTATTAATAAAATTTAGTATTTTTATTTAAAGGTGTACATATACGTTGCTTATGTTTTTGTATTAATTTATAATTGAAAATACTTAGATGTCAGCATACAATTTTTTTACAACCTATCTTATACTTTGCAGTAGTGTTTCTCAAAATTTTAAACCATAGTTCCAGGCTTTAAAATTTATTGTGCCCCATCTTATGGAAAAATATCACTTATTTATAAAATGTATTTTATTCTTAAATAAAATCAAGTTATTTATTTGTTTTCATATACCAAACCACCGCTTGAATTTTGAGAAACGCTGATTTAAAGCGATATTAATTTGACATTTTTGCTTTCTTAATGTAAAAAAAATTGCAAATTTATAGAAAAAAATTCTTAGCATTTAACTTCAATTATAACCTCAACTTATTAAAATGTTATAAATAACAAGTCTAATATATATGTTGTAAACTTTGTTTCAATTATAGGAAACGATCAATTCTTTTATTTCAAATATCAAGTTTTACTTCACTTTTCTCAATTTTTTTATTATAAAAAACCTAAAAAACGTATTATTTTAATTTACGTAAACAAGAATAGTTATTTTTCCTTCTCTCGAATTCGCTTTTATATTGTTTTTCCATAAAGAAAGTGCAAAAGTCATTTCCAATATGCATTTCCTGTTCTCGGGAAGATATGAATTGTAACATAGTTTCAATTCATATTTCCCGTTTAAATTGATTAAAAGTGAATTTTAAAATTTTAAAAAATACACAATAAGAACGTTACGGAAATGCAACGTTCGCGTGCGCGACCTCGTCATGTGTCGCGACATTTGCTATTTTTTCTGCTAAAAATGCAATAACTAAAAATGATAAAAAAAATATATTTGCATATTATTATTATTTAAAATTAGAACCAAAATTTCTATTCTTGTTTATGCGTTACATGACATATTTTTATTATAATTATTTCAAATAGTCTATTAAAGAAATACCCATAATCACTACATGTTATGTAATAAGTTTACACTAGCATATGTCCACATAAACATACATATTCAAAAGAATTCTCAATGCACTATATCAGGGTTGCTCAACTGGTCGATCGCGTTTTTTTATAAATTTGTGTGCAAGAAAATGTAAATTATGTTAACATACAGTCATGTCAAAAGAATCTAAAATTTTGAAAAAATTAAAGAAATTTTGGAATTTATATTTTTTCCTTTTGAAAAAGATTTAAGCGTAAAGCGCATTAGCTAAAATATTTCTGAAGTATTTCTTATGAATCAAAGGCCATTAAAAAATAAAATTATAATTCTGTAAAATGACTTAATATTACAAGCCAGAAAACTTGAAGATGATTTTTAGAAATACGTTAATCGAGCAAAATATCACAATATAATACCTGGGTGAATCAGCGTTTTCGTATTTAAAGTTAAGAAAGAGTAAATAACGCTCTGGCCTGATTGATTCGCATACTCAAGACTCATTATTATCACAGATACCCAGATCGGCAAAACATTCCCTTATCTTTCCCTTTAAAACTTGATGGCGCCATTCTATTTTATCTGTAAGTCGTCAACGTTGTTGTTTAAAACAATTTTCCCAAAAGACTTTTATTTTATTTCGAATAAATATCAATGAAAGTTGGAAAAATAATTGTTGAAATGAATTTTTTGGTATATTTATCTATTCTGCAATTTCCGCTCATGAAATATTATAAAAAAAAAGAATTTTTTTGGCAACATTGCGGAATGTTCTACTAAAAGACACCGCCATTTTTGTTTAAGTTTCTACCAACATAAAAATGAAGGGAATTTAAAAAAAAATCCTTTGTCGAACTGGGTAATCTGTAATTATTACTATCTTTGCCAGGATATACATCGAATTACGATTTTTTGGCTAAAAAATATGTAAACACAACTTTCTCGTTAAAATTATAGTAATGAAATAAATTCTAAATCTCTGTTTATGTGCAGCTAATTTCAATTAATAAATATTGTTAAAAATTATTCATGTATTTTTCAATTCTTCTAAATGTAAGTTTTAAACTTAGACTACGCATATGACAACAAGTTGATCACGACACATTTTTCAAACAAAAAATCAATCTTACGTACACAAAAGTTGGCCACCCCAGCACTATATATTATCAATAATTTTGAAATCGTTATTTTTCAATCACTAGTAACAAAGGCACTACAGCTACTACTTCAAATGCTTTACTATTCAAAAAAACGTATCAAATTTAAGAAACAAACCTTTGATGACAAAACTATAAAGTATTAAATTTTAATTTTTAGCTTAAACTATTGAGGTTTTAACAACTCTTTTAGCAAAAGTTGTCTTTTTAAAAAAAACATGTTTGTAATTTAATATTTTTTGCTTTTCAATTCGCGATCGAGTTTCAACGTAATACTTCATATTCAAATATCTTTGTGCAAAAAATAAAAAATGTCACCAATAGTTTAAAAACGCGTATGTAATCAAATAAAATTGGCTTGAAAAAATTATCGTAGGATAACTTATGAACTTTCATTCCTTTAAAAAAACATGTTACATATAATATAATTTAAATATTCAAACTAAAAGTTACTTGTAATAATTTTTATATGATAAAAAATTATAAACTTGTTTTCTATTGATATTTTAATTAAATAATTTATACAAAAAACGAAAACTAACAGTTCTAAAATGAAAAAAAATGTGGATAAACTGAATATTTGAATACTAGACACCAAACTTCATAAAATAGGCTTAAAAATTAAGCAGTACTAATCTAGCTATGTCAAAGAAATATAAAAAATTTAAAGCAATGACTGTAAATTTAAAACTTTGAAAATTTCGTTAAAGTATATTTAGATCCTAGTGTGTACATAATCAAATAAATGAATCTGAATATAAATAATAAATGCTTTCACATTTCTAAGTATAAAATAAAAATTTATTTATTGAAGCAATTAAAAAAATTAAAGAAGATTTAGATTTTTGGTTTTCATTTTTCTTTTTACTAATTGAATTTTCATTAAGAATAAAATGCTTTCACCGCCAAATTAAAGTCATATTAAGGAAACCATTTTTTTTTATAATTTAAAAAAAAAATTAAATACTTAACTATTTTATTGAACAATTCACTAATAAAAATAATTTAACGTAACGTATTGAGACACTGTACAACAACTGTAGAGTTTCGTTGAAGTTAACCACTTTTTCAATCTTGTTTGATCGACCTCGAATTTACAGGTATTTAATAAATACAGGTATTTACCGTTTCTTTTTTTTATTAAATTTTTTTATTATTCATCTCTGCATTTTTATAATGAAAATTCAATAATTTAAAAGGAATAATAAGACTCTAAATTATACTGAGTTTCTATTGTTTTCACACTTAAGCTTTTTTTCAGAAAGTGTGAATTTTATACTATTTTTTTAAATGAAACAAAACAAATTTACATATTCTTTAACATTACATTTCATAAAACTTTCAAGTTTTTTGTAAATCATAGTTTTTTTTTTAAACAAAAGTCATATTTGTTTATCTTCATAAATTTATTTGATAGGCATAAAGTATTCAAAAAGTAAAAAGTTTCTTTTTTTATAAAAAGTAAAATTACTAAGAGTACTGAGGTCATTAATTTAAATTCAAAGAATCGATTACGAATTCAAGAATTTAATTTTTATTTCATATTTATCATAATTCGTAAAAAAATATTATTAAAGTGTATTCAACTTTTTACATCTAATAATTCTAATTATAATATGTGGGAAACAGTTTAGCACTTGTGAATTAGGTTTAATTAAACGCATTTATACATAATAAATGGTTTTCTTTACTTTTTAATCTTTACGCTTTTCTAATATTGCGAAAAGTTTTTAGAATTTATTAACATTTTTTTTTTTTTAAATTTATAAATATGTTTATTAAACCAATGACGTTCATAAAACTTTTTATAACTTTGATGTAAATCTTTTTTCCTTTCTTTATTTTTAAAGCAAACAATATTACAGTACTGATAACTATAGTAACTGCTTATACATATACATAAATTTTTCTATTTACAGAAGAAAATAATTATTTTATTATATATATAAATATTTCGTACAACATAAAATGTTTATTAGATTGTTTAGTTTTTGAGACCTTTAACGAATAATATAAGTTAGAATTTAAAAAAAATCTATATTTTTTTAATCACGTTTGCGAAAAATTCGTATATGTTTATTATGTGTAAAAAGTTCATATACGTTTTTTATTGCTTATAAGCATTAATTATTGTTTCAATATTGTGTACAAAAACAAACGATTATTTGTCTAATAAACGTTGTGCTCTACAAGTATATCTACACGAAGCAAATAAATGTTAAAAAATATTGAAACTTAATAAAGCTTATAAAAGCAAATGTAATAAACATATTTGTAACATTTAGCATCTTTCATTAATAAAAATCTATATATGAATTAACCGTTGAAAATAAAAATAATCTATTTGTGAAATGGTAACTCTTTTTTTTAGGATTAACAAATTGGAGGTCTAATTAGAGCACTGTTATTCTTATTATGATGTTAGTCAAAGACTTACAATACAGATGGTTTTTTAGTGTATATAATTTTCATTTTTTTCATCATAATAATTTTCAATTATATCTTTAAATTCACATACTTTTCCCAATCAATTTTCCGATAAAACTCAAATCAGAGTCATCTTTTGAATGTATTTCACATATCTATACATCTTTAATTTTAAACTATTTTTTCATCAAGATTTTCCGACCTCCATGTTGTAATAAGAAAAACAGAATTCCTTTTACAGTTCTTTATAATCTATTACGACTATGAAATATGAAAATTTAAAAGATACATTGGTTATATTAAAAAGTAATAATACACATCTAACCTATTTGTATGTATTTACTTAAATTATTAATATACGTATCCTTTTACTGTAATCCTTCATACATTTGCGTGTAAAGAGAATACATTATCTTTTTCATATTTACACAATTCTAAGAATTCAAAGTTGCATGTTAAAGAAAGTAAAAAATTAACAATTTTCTCTGTTGTAAACTATGCCAATTATTTTAACTGCTGCAATCTTATAGGTATTTCTATTTGCACAAAGTCATAAAACCACAAAACGAACATTCGAAATGATTAAATTTTAATTTCCTAAAGTAAACAGGATATGTATAATTACCGTTTAGTAGAAAACTCTTATCAAAGTATAGTTTTTATGCCTGCTTATCCACATAAAACATGCTTTTTCATTTCGAAAAAAAAAAATATAACGGAAATAAAGTCTACTTCGATAATGATAATGAAAAACAAGCCAGTTTTTAGAATAATTTAAAAATAAATTGAAGCTAACATATGTATTAAATATTTTTTAAAATATAATACAGTTACTAATTTTAGATTGTTAAAAATTTGTCATATTCATATTGGCACATACACACACAATAATTCCAACACGGTAATTATTTTTGAAGCATATATTTCAAAAGAAATATTTGATACAACTAATTAAAAATTTTAAATTTAAAACACAATCTAAAGTAAATTACCGTTACTTATTTGCATTGCTATAAAGCAGGAGTGGTCAAATTTTTAATCTTTAAAGGCGACTTACTCAGTAAAAAGCAGTCCACGGGTGTCTATAAGCATGGCATAAACTGTTGTTAGTTTAAAAAAGATGTTTTGATTGGTTCACAATCTTCATCCTAAACATCCTAAACAATTTTTAACTTAAAATTTAAGTTAAAACAAATTGCTTAATTTGTGCTTGGCGAACTACTTTCAAAGCTTTTACGGTCGACGTGTTGGCCACCCTTGCTATAAAGATTAACTTAACTGCAACTTAAACACGCTTAAGGTATTTTTTTAAAAAAAAACATCAGCTTATTTTGTCATAGTTAAAATTTTAGACAAAAATATTTTTTACGCAAGGGAAAAATTCAGTTAAATTTAGATAAGTTTTAACTAGTAACAGTGGACTTTAGGTTTCAGATCCCCCTGGAACCGTTTTAATTTTTTAAAATACTTAATAAACACTAAAGCGATCCAATTGTTGGTATTTAAAAACATCTGGTTTAAGACAGGGGTAAGCAGCTTTTTCGGAAACGGGCCTATTTAAATTTTAAATTGTTTTGGCCAATCGAAAACACACTTAGTATTCATATTATAAACATTAGATTACAAAAACCCAAAACGGATTGAGAATAGCACACATAAAGTAAAAAATAAAGATAAATATCTATAATATATATAATAGACTAATTCTTTGTGTCGGAACGCTCAATTTATTGTCAATTTTAACACTAAATTTGAACTTTTATTGAACACTAAATTTGATTTTTTATAATAAAACAGCCTAATTTGTTTTTTTGTGTCAGAATGTTCAATTTATTGTCAATTTTAGCACTACATTTGAACTTTCCACGTATTTTTAAATGAAAATTGAAATTTCCAAACGAACACAGAATGTTTTCTAGTCAATATTTTTAGATCATTTGATACTTCACCTAAAAGTGGTGTAGTGGGTTGCGGCCGAAACGAGTGCAACAATCACTTCTAGTATTTGAAGATTTTAATACGAAATTTGGCATGTTAGAATAAGCCGTATTAATTTGGTAGAATTTAATATCTCCAATAAACACCCGTAGGACTATATAAAATTATTAAGCAAGCCGCAGAGCGTTCACCCCTGTTGTAAAATATGTTCGATCTAGTTGTTATGAAATTTACTATAACAACAAAGCACAAATCACTTATATGGCTTTTAAGAATGAGTAATCCAGGTTCATGGTTACTAAAGTGGAGAACTATGTTTTGTACTTAATAGACAACGCTTCGAATGAAATAAGAATTTTTTTTAAAAAATATAATAATCAAGTGCAATATGCAAATTTTTAAGGAGAGCATCGTACAAAAATAGAGAAACAAACATGTATACAAAATAATCAAATAATTTTTCACTAATGGATTTTATTTATATATTAAAGTAATAAAAAATAACAAAAGGTTATTCTTTTGAAGAAATGATGCCGACATAAGTTCTTAGAAGATCCTTGTACAACGTTAATTGCACACACACAAACTTTTCAAACTTAATGCCCATTTCCCACTTATCTAATTAATTGTATTGTCATAGAAAAAGGGTATACAAACCTGTGAGCCACTACTTTATATTTAAGCTGTAACATTTTATTTCGTTTCTCATTAAGAAACAGTTGTTCGAATAACAAAAACAATGTTTCGATAATTGTTACATTTAGAATGAAAACCTTTAATTTTATAAATGTGTTTTTAAATAAAGTTTTAACTCAGCGAAGAGCTTTAAAAAAGTTTAAAAAGGATAAACACAATTGTTCCAAGGCATTTTTTGTGTTTTTTGCAATATTGCATGAAATAATGTAGAAATATTCCAATACTGGATTTCATGCTTAAAATATAGAAACAGAGGAAAACTTTTTTTAGTTTGATTATGAAAAATAAATCGCGCAAAAAACGTATATGCACGTACGGAATATAAATAAAAGGATAAATATAAAGAAAACTGATCGCTTTCTTATGTATAAGAAAGTATTCAGGCTTTAAAAAAGTATGTTTTATCTATTCTTAAAAAATAAATAAAATAATAGTGTTTCCATCTTAATACTAAAACGTGTATAGAATTTAAAACTGTTTGTATTCTAGATGTCAGTAGATTTCCTATATACATACGACACACGTCTATTTCAAAATGTTATTAGCCACTAAAATAGACTAAATTTTACGAAATACCTATTTCTTTCTGTAATTTTAATGTAAAATAGTTATTTGCTAATAAATAAATATCTTTAAATTTTAACCCTTTGAGTGCCAAGCATGCGATCTCACGGCTCTGTATTCATGTCGAGAAAACTCAGACGTTTCACGCGTTGTGTACAACGAACGAAGCGTTAGCAAGCAACGCAAGCGTGAAAACAAGCGCTGTCACGCTAGCTTGGGCTTTCTCGACAGTATTCTCGCAAAACTGTCTGGGGCTCAAAGGGTTAATGTTCCCACGATGTAGAATTAGTGAGAACTAGCACTGAGGAGACCTACATCTAAGTCACTAGAAGTGAAGTTGTAAATACTCAGTGATTGTCTGGGCAGCTGTTCTTGAATCCTGGAAAATGACCGTCCCGGAATATTCCGGGCGTAATATTTTCAATGACACATAATCGAGCAGTTGCTTAGTTTCCCTAAATGCATGAAATTGCTCAACACGTTCACCAGCTTACTAAAAGTACAATAATCCAATTGGCGGCAGTTCTGGGGTACTAATACTGCTTAGAAAGCATGATTTATCTTCTTTTTTTACTTTAATTTTTTTATTACATATAAATATTAGATTTGATTAAAGTTTAAAATATTAAATATTATAAAAAGTTCATTACAAAAATTTATGAAAATTTATTTTACCTCATTATTTTTATATTATGAGAACGAAATAGACAAAAATTAGGAATTTAATCAGGGCATTTTACAAAATTAAAGTAAATTTTTTGAATACTAAACGTTTGTGTAATAATGTTTTGGAAAAACGTGATCAAAAAACGCTAAAAGCGCAATCGCACTAGTATTATTACATGTTAACATAACAAGTTTACTGTCAGTTTTTTTATTTCGATAAAATGCCTTGGCTATTCTCTACACAAAAACGGACAAGCGCGAAAGTAACTCGTAGTACGCGAACGATTAAGCAAGTAACTCATACATAAAAATTTACACTTAAGAAGTAAATATGGAAAAAAATTATAAGCAATTTAATAATAGTTCTTAAAAAATGACAACTGAAAAAAAATATTATTACTTTGTCTATTAAAATTTGCTAAGGTATATAAAGTAGAGGTCGACAAACTTTTACAGTAAGTAGCACTTCTTTTAAGTTAAAACACATTCCGGTAGGCATTATCAAACTTATTTTTTAAGTTTTTGATCACGGTTTCGCATAAGGATCCAAAATGTTTCGTAATCCATTTTACAAAAATAAATATTTATAAATTAAGTATTACTTTTAGTAAAAATCAAGTTATTTATTTGTTCATTTCATACACAAATTGCAAAATAATTATATAAAGTATAAAAAATAACATTTATATTCATTTAAAACTTTAGTAAGCAAATTAATCCTTGCTTTTATAATTTTTAATATGATCCGGCAAACGTTATCTACAGGCTGGTATCAAGCCGGAAATCACACTATGCGAAACGCTGCTCTATAATACAGCCTGAATAAATTATTACAAAGTATTATCCAATGTTTAGAATTAGTCATAATACAATAACGCTTTTAAACTTCACATCTATTTTGAGATAACAATACTCTTATCTACGAAACGAAAAATGTTATCAATATTTAATAAAAAATTTCTACACATTGAGTAGTTCTTAGAATTTTAAAACTACCATATAGTTCGATATTGTTGTGTATAAAAATTAAAGAAATTACCTTAAGTACTATTGATTTTTCGTTATTCAATTATGAATTTAAAAAAAAAGTAACCGTCCGTATGTAACATTTTTATTAAATTAAGCAAAAACTAAGCGCAAAAATCGGCAAGTTGAATTTAATAATACTATACAACATTGATCTAATGTCAATTCATGTCAAAAGATTACTAAAAAAATTTTTTGATTTACTAAATCAGCTGGTATTATCGTTAGGTTAGAATTCGGAGACGGCGCGAAAACTGCATTTAAAATTGCAAACCTTGATTTCCGAGAATATTAACGTTCGATCCGCAATCCTGACCAGATTCAGGAAAGTTTATCGATGCTCGATAAGAAGTCTGAAATCAATCACTTGATGAATTGGTATTCAAGCCTCTGCAGTCGACTCGATAAGCTAGTTTGCTGTGCGAAGTAAATTATTACTCTTGATTAAGTTCAAAAACATATAAAGCCCTTAACGTGTTCCTAATAATACTTTCTTCTATCACAGAGAACAATAATAATTTTCTGTTGTAAAGAATTGTTTCCTTAACCATTTAGTGGCACGTGTAAAGATTGTGAATTGAAGTCGGCCATTAACTTAAACTGTATCAAAACGATGAAAACGTTGCAACTGGACGTTGTGTTTTTAGACGGGACGCGCAAAACGTTCGTGGTTGCTAAAAAAGCTACCGGATCTCATTTGTTTAATTTGGTTTCTTGCCATTTGGATTTGATCGAAAAAGATTATTTCGGCTTACAGTTCATGAAAATGATCGACAAGAAACCTATAGCTTTAGTAATTATTTCTCATATTTAACGTAATTAATAGTACGTTTATTTAAAAAGATGGTTTACTTGACAGTCAAGGAATATTTTTTTAAAGCCATCTGTGTCAAAACAATGCTATAAACATATAGGGTGATTTTCTTTAAAACCGAACCCTATGTTACAATAGAAAAGCTGCTGTTAATATTATACCCTTTTATATCAATTTTTCGTACATTTGAAGGGAAAACAAATATTCATAAACAGATAATCGCCAAACATTTGGACTTCCTAATTTGGAACTTTAGCATCTATTTATTTCTTCATACTGTAAATTTCAGAAGCTAACAAAAATATCGTTTCAAATAAACATAAATTGTTCTGAAAATTGTTTACTAATATTTAAAAGTGCGAGACAATATTTCACCTGTGGTTTTGTTGAAAAATTTAATAAATATTCAAAATTTAATAAATTAAAATATTTTATACAACTTCGTTAAACACAATGTTTCAATATGCGAACCACGGTTATCCAAACAGTTTTCCACTTTTTATCAAATTTATAATTACTCCAATATATCAGGAGACATCATTCTTATCTTGTTTTCAATATTTTTTTTCAATTTATCCACAGTGTTTGTGGCAAATTTTAGATTTCAAATATCCTCATAAAACGAAATCTGGACAAGTTAAGTGGTTTAGGAGGCCATACCTGCCAACTAAATGTGAGAATAAGTGAGGGTGATAACACAGTGATATTACTGTGAAAGATCATTGTGAGAGAATCACTGTGATCTCACAGTTATATCACTGTAAGATTCATATTGAGGCAAATTTCGAATAGTCTTCACATTGTGATATCACTATGAGACTTCACTGTGATCTCTTAGTGATATCATTGTGAGGTTCGTATATGAGGTGAACTTCGAATGGTCCTCATATTTTGATATCACTGTGAGAGAATCACTGGCACGCAGGGTAGATATATTTTTTATAAGTATGTTATCTGCTAGCTCGGAGAAATGGAAACGTTTACTATCGAAAATTAGAGTTAGCTTTTAAAAAAATCGTCTCGTATTTTGAACAATAAATTTTCAACACAAATTATCCAGATCGGCTACGTGCTTATCTTTCCCTTTAAAACTTGATGACGATACTCTTTTTTTCCATACTCTTTTTATTCACATAAATATTTACATTTTACTTTGAATAAACATTAAAGGAAATTAAGCAAATAGTTAATGAAAAGAATTTTTTACCAAATTTATTTATATTGTAATAGCCATCGAAGAAATGTTATATAAAACAAATGAGTATTTTTTAACAACATTGCGAAAGGGTTTCTCAAGAGATACCGCCACTTTTTTGAAATTTGTGCCAACATAAAAACAAAGGGGAATTAAAAAAAAATTCTTTGCCAATCTGCGTAATCTGTGTTTTCAACACATGTTAAAAAACGTCACATTAATGTGACTTAAAAAAAGTTAAATAAATGATTTAAATTTGTTTCATAAATAATATTTTAAGGAAGTGGTACAAACTTTTATAAAAATGTTTTCCTACCATGTTTAATAAATACCTTTTATTAATACCCATATAAAATATATTTTTTGCTAAAAATTTACTTTTTAAATTAATTAAACAAAATTTAATGATAAAATTACTTACAAAATTTCTTTCTATTTATATGTTAAATTTAAAGAATTTTTATCGTCCTATGAATGTACGTGAGTGGTCGATGGGCAATAAAATAACTATGCTAATTCATTTTATTGCAAATTTACAACAGTTTTTCGTCTGTTTTATTTTGATATCAAAAGTCACCTTATTACTCATTAACATTACTGCCATGTTGTCGTTCAACTTGTTTAAAAATGTCAAAAGTATGTTTTTACAAATCTTTCAGATTTTATAAAAAGATTTAAAAATTGTTTCTGAACATTTTACGTTATGCGTTATGGTAATGTTGAAACCCAATGAATAACTTGTGATGTGGATCCCCGGCCAACCAAAACCTAACAAAAGTTAACAAATATATAACTGTTATTAAACATTGTTATGTGTAACAATGTTTAATAACGGTTATATATTTATTAACTTTTAAGATTTCGTATTGTGAATAAAATTTAACAAAACGTTAATAAACTATTAATTTTAACTAGCAGTTACATAACAATGTTATATAAACGTTAACATTACGGTAGAATCAAGCGTGATATAATGGTTAATTAACCATTTGATAACAGTTAAGTAACATTGCAATTGCTTACTATTTATACGTCTTGCGATTAACTTTCAACTGAAGTAACATGCATCTAAATGCTATGAAAATATTAATTATGAGTATGTTATAATAACATTTGTTTATTATTTGTACAAGAATATTACAGTAGTTAGTTTCTGATATTTTATCGATCATATTAAAATAACATTTCCAAAATGTTTTAAAAATATTTTTAACATTTTGTCGATCAGGCTGTATAAATGTTATTAAATAGAAGTTTAACATGTTTTTTAAAACAGATATTTCATTCTTAAAACATTATAACAAAGCCGACATATTTTTAACATTTTTATAATCATGTTATGGCACACAGAAAGGGGAGTTATTTAAATTTTATTGAGACTAATAAAACTTCATTTGAATGTAGATATAATTTTTCAAAAAAAAAAATGTTTTATAACATATAAGACGGCTATACGTTAAAGAAATTACTAAATAATTATTGTATCTTTTTAATTTTTTTAATTATAACTTTTCTTTTAATAACAAATAAAAAGATTTCAAATTCTTGTATCAGAAACTTTAAAAACATTGTAAATTGATGTTTTAATTTCTAATAGATTTTGTAACTCATATGAGCATTGTATTAATTTTAACCACTTGATATTTCCTATTATGAATTTCATTTATAAAAATCACTGAAGAATTTCACTAGTAACGTAATTTGAACCATTATAAGTTGCATAATAATGCCCACATTTTTTAAAAAAATAAGGTACGATGAGGGCGGACGGTAATAAAAGTAATAAAAATTTTACAAAATAAAAAAGCTTTTTGTTTCTTTGGTTAAAATTTTTAAGTATTATTACAATGGAAATAACGTATTATTGAAGTTGAAATTGAAAATTTTAATAAAAATCGTTCACAGTGGCTGGATTTCAATAAGTCTTTACGAAAACAATTTCGAGACGCTCTAGAACCATTAGTTTTGTATTTTCGTGTGAAATTCTACGTCATTGATCCAAGCCAAATTGTCGAAGAGCTTACACGATATCAGTTCTATCTGCAAATTCGACAAGATATTTTTACTGGTCGATTCACTTTACCAGACAGTATTGCCTGTCTTCTAGGCAGTTACATAGCTCAATGTTAGTTCTTTTAAATTGTGTTACCCATATTAACTCTAATTTAAATATTGTTTTTTTTTAAAGCGGAAATAGGTGACTTTCAAGAACACGAACATGGTGACAATTATTTATCCTCGTTAAAATTAGTGCCAAATCAGTCCAACGAATTAGAAAGGAAAATTAAAGAGTTACATAAATTACATAAGTTCGATTTTTTTGTGATTAATTTTAGGTTAATTTAATGTTAATTTTAGAGGTTTGTCACCGGCTGAAGCTGAGTATCAGTTTTTGGAACATGCAAAACGTTTGGAGAACTATGGAGTAGCATTATTTCCTGCTTTAGTATGTATCTTTAGTTTATATAATTTATTTAAAAAATAATTATCAATAACAATTATTTTCTTAACATATTTACATTTAATACTTTTATCCTATAGCCAAAATGATGCAATACATAATAAATTTAAAACATAGGGGGTTTTGACAATGTAACACAGTGGTAGTCAATATGTCAGCCTCTGTCGACTCATTGACTGCAAAAATTTTGAAAGTAGCCCGCAAAGCTGAAAATTAATTCGCTTTCACTTAAATTTTATGTTTAAATTTTTAATAATGTGATAATCTAATAACATTTTTAAACACGATTCTGAGCTAGACCTCATATTTTAAGCTGTATTTTTGTCTCGCAACGGTGTACGGAATTTCGCTTGAAATGCCGGGAAAGGGAAATGTACATTATTTCGTATAAAACAATTTTCTTACTGAAATAAGAGAAAATTTACAAAAAAAAATCGTTATTTAAAATTATAGAAAATCTTACAATCAATCCTCTAAAATAATTTTATGGTAATTTGTATATGTAAAATACACTAGTGGAACGAATCTATATGCCCGCTGCTATTCAACAAAGAGAAATTAATTTCCCGGCGTGTATGAAATTTGAATAATAATTTATAGTTTTGAAACATTTTCGTTTATTATTTATTTACAAATTATGAAGTGGAGAAATAAATTATGGGAAAATGAGAAGTTATGGGAAAGAATTTTTCGATTAAAAATAAGTGGTATCCTCCACCCCATCGGTATTTTCGAATGTGCTTTAGAGTATAAAAAGGTTGGGAACCCCTGGACTAGGGTGTTGGATAACATAAATTTCCTTTCTAAATTCCAATATTCGATAATATTTTGTTAATTTTTTTGAAATTAGGACTCTGCGTTTAAAGACATTCAAATAGGCGTCACAGCAAATGGTCTGGCAGTTTTTCAAAACGGTATACGAATCAACATGTTTTCTTGGTCGAAAAATTTTAAAAATTTCATATAAACGGAAGTTATTTTTCATTCAACTAAAACGGGAAAAGGTCTGTACTTTTATCTCATTTTTTTATTAAGTACATTCACTCATTTACGTTAATTTTGAAAATTACATGTGTAGTCAGAAAACTACGATACTATGCTCGGCTTCAATTTAGATTCGTATCATGCAGCGAAAATGTTATGGAAATCGTGCGTTGAACACCACACATTTTTTCGACTACAAACGTCAACTGTGAAGCGAAAACGGTTCTCGTTTCTGTTCTTCGGCTCGAAATTGTACTATTCGCAGAAGAAGGAGTTAAAGAAACGGACAGATAATATTAACAAGAATGATACGAAGATTAATGGGTTCGAGCGTGTTTTTAGGAAGCCATCTTCTTCGCCTAAGAAACTATTTCAGCGAAGAAGAGGTAAGAAGCACGTGAATCATGATAAGAAGCTAACGATCGGAGTCAGTAATAATAATAACAGTTCTCATACTGGTGTAAATAATACGAAATTGATTTCTCCGCTTATGACTGGAAAACAGTGTCGAATCCATGACAATAAAGTGACTTTTATTGATACTCATGAGCCGCGTAAAGCTTGGATGGAACATAATTTGGCTGATGAGTAAGTTAGTTTTTGTGATTTTTATTCGATCGTGAAATTAATTTTGCATCCCAATTATGACTCTTTTTTATTATTTTTGTCGAATATTGATACTTGAAAGATTCCAATGTTTTTTCTCTTATCAACGTAAGCTTGAATTCTAAGTAATTTAGCCTTTTATTTCAGAAACGCCTATAATATTTATATAAGATATTATAAAGTAAAGATTAATACATGTTGTTTGATTTAAACTTTTTATGAACTGTATAATCATGCAAATTGATTTGATATTTTTACGTCAGAATAGCAAATTCCACTTAGAAAAAACACATGTTATTCTATAAAAAAAAGAAGTATTAACTGTTGTATTATATTATAACAAAAAATAAGAATAAGTTCTTTTAACTGACGTTTTTATATTTAGTGTTTGTGGATAATGTTTAGTGAATGTAGCCACGTTTTACTTCTTTCGAAGCTATAATATTATAGTATATGAAAGCGAAGTAATTTTCGTTCTGACGCAAAAAATATGTACTTTTTTTATATTTTAAAGCCAAACATCCAGACGTGTATATATCTTTGACAATAGTATAATTTTTTAAAAAATATTTTATACATATTTCAAGCAAAATATTTTAAAATGTGTAGAAAATATTTATTTACCATTTGTGGTATCAATCATATTTATTACATATTTATAGAATGTTGTTATGTTTAAACAAATGAGCCTTTTATTTTGAAAGTGGCCTAAGTCCATTTTTCTTAAAATCGAGGTATTTAAGGGTTAGGCTACTTTCAAACTACACCGTTCGATTATTAAACTAACTCTGAAAACTTATGTGTCGAGAATTATCGTATTTGCTCGGATTATAAGTAACCTGAAATGCTTTACTGATAAATGACATAAAGTTGTACACGTAACCATGATAACCGGAAAAATTGAAAAACGGAGTTAGGTACTTTCAAAATAAACGGCTCAAATATTTTTGGATTGCGAGGAGAGAGCTTAGAATTAAATTTAGTACCAAAATTTTAAGAATAATGTTTACTAAAATTGGTTATTTTATACAGCTTAAAATGATACTAATTGTAATTTTATATAATTCATTATTTTGAATGTTTTCTTTATCGTTGCTATTTATATTTTAGCGAAGGTGGGTTTAATGAACGAACAGAAGATACTATGGCATTTTCACCAGTATTGAGCGGTCTAACATTAAGTTACGTTGACGATGACCCATCTGTCTTACCAACAGATGAGTCTTCACCAATTTTCAGTGCCAACCAGAACAAAGTATTTACGGTTCGATTAAAAGCAGATGAATCGGGTCGTTTTGGCTTTAATGTCATTGGCGATAAAGGATCACAAAGGCCAATTGTTGTATCTCGTATAGCGCCGAATACGCCAGCCGATAAAGCATATCCAAAGTTTTCAGAAGGAGACCGAATACTTGTTATTAACGGTTGTGATGTTAGTAGTGGTATACCACATGAAAAAGTTATCGAAATGGTTCGTGAAGCTCACGAGCGGAATAATGGTGTACTGGAGTTGATAGTGGAACCTCATGTTCGTACTGCTGAAGAAGAGCCTTCATATCAATATGTGCCACAAAAAATTAATATGACTAACAATCTAAACGGTAACTGTGATCCTCTAACACAATCTATGTATTTGTTGGCGGATGGCTTAGCCAGTTCGATGATAATAACTCAGTTTGAACTGTTGCATAAGAAGCATCCAGAAATGAATTTTCTAGTCGCACATGAAAGTGAAAATATTATCAAAAACCGATATCGAGATATTTTGCCATGTATGTTTAGTTTTAAAATTTATACTAAATTTGACGAGTATTAAATCGCGAATTTAAAAATCATAGTCAAAAATAAGAAAGATTTTTTGTAAATATAAAAATATTTTGCTTCTTTACAACATTATTCTGCCTAGTGATTCCCAAAGTGTGCGCCGTAGGTCCCTGGGGAGTCGCGATGCCATCACTAGGGAACCGCAAAATATTCAGTTAAGTAATTCGGTAATTTTCCAGTCTTGCTTGACTATTTTATTGATTATTTATGATTAATATTAACTATTTATTTGTATTTCTTTCAATTTTTTAAACTGATTTGATGCTTTCTATTTATACTCACTATCTCATAGATATTTTTCATACCTAAAATCAAACGTTGATCTTTAAAATTATATAATTAAAAAGAATTTAAAAATCATTCAATAAATTTTGGAAACGTACATTTTTACTCAGATTCGCTGATTCTTGTTAGTTAGAGTTGGAGAGCCACAGCTTAAGTAACAAAGAGCCCCATGCGGCTTTAAGAGCCGCATTTTCTTACCTCTGTTATATAGCCTAGTGTCATTTATGTGTGTTACTTTGCACAGTTGCTAATTTCGCTTAATTAGAATTAGATTTTGGATACATATCACAAAAATAAAAATGGTAATTAGTATTATATTTAAATAAGAAATAATATACCTAATTTTGTTATACATGAGTAAAAAAGAAAAAAATTTCTTTAACGACTTATAATATTCTAGAAATATTATTTTAAAATTTTTTATATTAATGAATTTCAGATATTATTTTCTTTTTTCCAAAGTTTAATTCATTTTTTAAAAGACAGTTAATAAATTAAAATGTGTAATTACGAAATAAATTAAGTGAATTCTAACATTAGTTTTTTTTTAATAATGTTTATATCTAGTTCTCTTTTTACACGGATTTTTTGGAAACGTGCCCTAATGTAAAAAGAGAATTAGATGTACTACTAAGCTGAGTTTTTTTAATAATTTGTTTTTTTAAATTATTATTATTAATTAGATGATGAGACACGAGTCATATTGAAAGACGGTCCCAGTGGTGATTTCATTAACGCAAATTATATTACAATCGAAGTGCCATCGAAGTTTCAAAATACTAAAAAAGTTAACAAATATATTGGAACTCAAGGACCTCTACAGTCTACAGTTGATGATTTTTGGCAAATGGTTTTTGAGAATAATGTTCATCTAATTGTTATGCTTACGACAATTGTTGAAAAAGGTCGAACAAAATGTCATAAGTATTGGCCGTCGTTAAATGAAACTCTTCAAACATTTAATTTGAAAATTAAATGTACGAATGAAGAAACCGATAAATCTGGAAATTTCGTCTCTCGTTCATTTCTTATCACTAGCTTAATGGTTAGTTTTTTTTTAATGTTTTATGATTGTTAATATGAAAAATGTTAACATATATTTAATATAAAAATTTCACAGAAAAATTAAATGCTTATTTAATCCGTTGCCGCAAATGACGGCTATAGCTGTCGTACACATTTTTATTAATAATGCATACACTTGTTCATTTTTAATTAATACATCGAAAAAAATGTATAACATGCCATACAACCTGTCAGTTGTTTTTTCGCATGCTTTTCATGCCATAAACAATTGAAAAAAAAATGTATTTCTGAGCGACAACGTCGTATAAAAAATATGCCGCAACGGGTTAATTTAGCGAAACTTTTTTTTATGTTCCAAAATGATAAATTTAACATAAATTCAAAAGTGTAATATTGGTGATTATGTTTGCTTTTGTTCGTCGTAACTTCTGTCATTGCTGAAGTGCGCAATTTACGACTTTTTCATAAAGCTTATTACTTTCCTTCGTGATAATATGTCTCAAATTTAAAAAAAGGTTTAAACAGGATTAAAATGTTTTAAAAATAAATATTCCTATAATATTTAAGATTTTTTTAAAAGAGGTTTTTGCGATTTAATAGGTAATGAAGAAAAGTTTATTTAAATATGTTTTATATTATGAAGAAGTAATAATTGATTTTTAAAGGAGAACGATGAATTACTGGTCAAACATATGCAGTATGTTACGTGGCCAGATCATGATGTGCCTGATTCTACATGTGCCTTTTTAGATTTTACTCAAGAAATTCGCAAATTGCGAGCCGAAGCTGCCGATGCACCTGTTGTAGTGCATTGTTCTGCGGGCATTGGTCGTACAGGTGTTTTGATTCTAATGGAAACGGCAATTTGTTTGATTGAAGCAAATCAACCAGTATATCCATTAGATATCGTTCAGGAGATGCGGAAACAAAGAGCAATGATGATCCAAAATGCTGTATGCTTTATTACTTACTCTCATTTGACTATTTATGCATAAATGTAATGCTCATATTGCTATTAAAGTCCAATATTGTCAAATGAAAACATTAAAATACAGAAGAAATAAATTACTCGTACAGCTACTTTTATCTCAGTTATATTTGAAATGTTGTTTCAGTGATATTTAAGACGAATATAAAAAAAATGTTTTTCTTACAAGGTCTCAAGCTGTTAAATTCAGATTTTTATCAAACTGCCCTCAATCGATAGATATTACCCGTCGAAGCTATAAGATATTTTTTATGTGTGCGATAATTATAGGGGGCGAAGTTATAGGTTTTAGAAACGACCCATAGCAAAATACTTATGATCGGATATCTCTGAAACTAAAAAATTCTTTTTTAAAAATGACCTTTACAAAAATGATACTTCTTAAATAAAGCTTTAAATATTTGTATACTATGCTTACTTTTCTTGGAATATAATAAAAAGAGGATGAAAGAACTTCATTTTTTTAGTTTTTTCTTAATATTTTCCATCTGGTGGACACAAATGAGACCAAAAATAATGCCATATACTTTATAAAATATCTTATGTATAGTACATAGAGAATTTTTTTCTTGTCTCTAAAAGGGTTGTTTTACAAAATTTCCGATTTTTGAATTTTCGCGTATAATTTTAATCTACGATATTGTTTTTTTAAAAATTACACGTTTTTTAATTTAATTTTGTTATAATATGATCACTTAGAAAGTTTAGTGGTTACTTTTTTATAAATAAAAATTTATTTTAAGATTTTTTTTAAAAAAACCCTACCATATCAATTGTTGTAAAAATTTTGAGCGTATATTTACACATGTTTTAAAAATAAACAGTGAAATTTTTGAAGAAAAAAATTAAGTACTTTTCGAGTTTCACGTGTTTTTTTTTTTTGAAACCATATTTTTTGAATTTGCTGTAGGGATTACTCGAAAAATGATCCAATCATTATCAAATTTTTTCTAGATGTTCTGAATATAGTTCTTCGTACAATGATCTATCAGTTTTTTGAACCGATCAAAAATCGATTTTGGCAGGACAAATTTACTGTTTCAGCAATAAATAATATTTCAAGTAAATAATGTTACTATAAATTTAAAGTTATTAAGTCAATTTCCTATTTTTATTTCTGTATTTAACTTAGCTATAAGAACTTTTTTATATAAAGTTTAGTTTTTAGTACAATAATTTTTTTTAGTCAAATGAGATCAATATTTATCAAAAGTTTTAAGCTCTATTTTTATTTTAGAGTCAATATAACTTTGTCTGCGAAAGCATTTACATGGCTTTTAGTCAAGGTATTATAAAGCCATTGAAAAATTGTTGAACATAGATTACTCTCTAGTACATTATTTACACTATTGTTTTGTTTTTATAGTTAAATGTAATTTTTTTTATTTGAATACAGTTAAATTGTTTTCTGAGTTTAAATTAAAGTGAATATTGAATTGAATTAATTTTTTAATGGCTGTTTTGGTAAATTTACTAATTAAAATCTTAAATACTGATTTTTTTTTTTAATTCAATGTATACTATTAAAAAAAGACTGTTACTTCCCAAATCGTACTATATTAATTGTCAGGGAAATACTAACATAGTACTGTCGAAAACCCGTCACAGTGGTTCGTTAAGTGCTACGCGATTCAAAATGATATTCAAAAAATATCTTTAAAATTGTATCAGAGCTGAGGGAAAATCATTCGAAAATTTAATCAACTAAATTCATTCTTGTATCTTATATGTCTTAAAAAGTGTCTTTAACTATGTATTTTTTTCGGCATTTAATATTCTATAACTTAGTACCTCGAAATAATTACATGAAACTTTGTAAGAAGTTTAAGTACCGTTTTTTGTTTAGCGTTGTGCTTATTTGAAGTTAATAGGTGGCGTTGTTTTCAAGATACAATTTTTTAAAGTTTAAAAAAAGTTTTCCGCCCCCTCCACAAAACTGCGAATAGGGATGCCAAAATTGTGCCCGTTTTTATTCGTTACTAGTGTAGTACTACCAAAATTTATATAATTGGTTTTTGGAGGAAAAAAAGTTGAATTTTGTTGGCTAGTGTAATTAAATATTATTAAAATATGATTAGTATGATATTGCAAAAAGGGGTTTTATTAATTTAAATGTAATTTATATTGTGGTAAGACTCGCAATTCGATATTTGAATGTTTTGAACAAAAAGTACAAAAAGAACTTTGTTGAAACATTTAAATTAAAGCTGAAATAATTTCTACATGCGTATTCGGTTTGATTTTTTGAATCATTTACATTTTTTCTATTAACACAATTGCGTTCATTTGAAATTTTTTCTTGGTTATTGCTAACGCAAGTTGTCTTGCATATGGTTTAGGAAGGAAGCAATATTAAGCGTTTTTTATAATTATTAAGCCTTATCAAAAAAGAAAAAAACGAAAAACTTAGCACAGTTATAAGTTTTCACTATTTTTTTGAAAATCAAAAACACAAATAGAAAAATGCCGGGTGCAAATATATTAACAAGATGGGAATATCCAAACGTATTTATAAATTTTTCAACTAATTTGTACTGGCAACGTTGAAGTTTTTTAAAAAATTCAAAACGTGCTTTTGAAATTAGTGTTCCGTTGGGGACAGAGTTGAAAAGTATCTTTGCAAACTTACTTGGTCTCATGCAAAATACATAGGAGTTGAGTAATTCTGATCAGCTATGACGTAAAGTTGCCCTGTTCGGGACAAAAGTTTTGAAAACGTCTAAAATCAACAGAGTCAGTAAATTCGATTGCGGTAAATTGCAGATTTTAATCTGTACGCTAAATTGTTGTTGAATGATTTTAAATGAGTTTCACAATGTCTTGAATAAATTTGGCAACAAAGTTGCTATAATTTGGTTCGATGATAGGGAAAAATCGATTAGACTTAGCTATAGAGAGGTGAAAATCATTTCGCTCGATATTGAAAAATGGCTAAGGAAATTTTTAGCTAATACTTATAACCTCATTGGCATTTCAGCTAATAAGACATTGATTACTCCATCATTAATCTTAGGGTAAGCTTTACATACAGTACTGGTCAAAAGAATGGTATACACTTTTTGAAAAATTTTCCAATCTGTGTAGCTACTTTTATTGCAATCTTGACGTAAAATTTTTCTATTTGTCTGATCTGTATCAAAAGATTATTTTTTGAATACACTATGCCATAGTCTTGATTAGTACTGTAATATAATACTATAGTATTATATTTATTATATTAAATTTATATTTGCTATATATAGTAAAAATACGACACACACGCAGTATGTTTGCTAGGAAATTTCCTTCTATTTCCAGGCCAATAAATGTCGTGATCATTGTTTCTTAACCCTTTGAGTCCCAGGTAGTTTTGCGGAAACACTGTCGAGAAATCCCAAGCAGCGCGATGGCGCTCGCTTCCACGCTTGCTAACGCAATGTCAAGTGAGCACAACACGCTAAACGTCTGGGTTTCCTCAATATAAAAAGAACATCGCTGCTTGGGACTCAAAAGGTGAAGTGATGTAAAGCACCCGGCAAAAAAACGTATAAAAAAAGACGTCTTCAAAAAGACGTATCTCAGATGTCTGAAAGACGTCTTTTAAAGGCGTTATTTAGACGTTTTTAAAAGACACCTTTTAGTTGTAGGAAAAACGTCTTACATAAGTTATTTAGACATTTTTAAAAGTGAAAATAAGTTTTAAATATAGTTTTCCTGTGTGCCTCAACACGTTTATAAATATGTTAATGCTACACCTAAGTTTTGTAACGGTTTTTAAACGAATTTTTACAATAATGTTCAACACATTTTTTTTCTCAAAAGTTTTGAATAAATTTTTTAAACTGCTTTCTAATATATTTTTGGTGTTATTTTCATTTCGCATCATCACGTTATCTTTATTATTGTTTTAAATCCTTTTTAGCATTTATTTTTATAACATGTTTTTGGTGTTGTTCATATGTTATATGATTGTTTTTATAGCAGTTTGTTTTTAATTGCTTGTACCATTTTTTACACCATATTTTTTCATACAAATATGTTTGGTACCATGCTTGCAAATATGTTTTCAATAATTTTTTGGAAAGGTGTTGTTAATGTTATTTTTGTAGTATAAGTTTTAGTCACATGTTTTTGAATATGTTTGTAACGCTGTTTTACACAATTTGGCAACAATTTTCACATTATTTACTAGTCTTTTACAATATTTTAATTCTTACTTTATAAAAAATCTAAAATTTTTCAAACGTTTTTTAAAACTTATCGTTACTTCTATTGCAGTAGTTTAATAGTGGCTAAGTTTGATATAATTACGCCTTGATATTATTTAACACACTACAAATATAAAACCACTGCTTATTTTAATTAAATATTTTATATTTAAATTGGGTTTTATCATGATCAAAACCGGCATTTTTATTTAAAATAGGATACATTATCAAATTAAAAAATTAAGGTTCTCCCATAAATCATGTAATAAATTGTGCTTAGATATTATTAAATACTAACTGACCATTTTTATAAATATTAAAATGGCTTGATATTTAAAATAATGATATTAATAC
>AGDA01034505.1:0-32353 GCA_000281935.1 Mengenilla moldrzyki | reverse complement strand
ATTTAGTGTTTTATTAAATTTTCTCGTATGAAGTAAATACGATGGCGATTTTTGATATCATTTTTCTTTTCGAACAGTAACATTTTACTATTTTGTTAAAGTCTTGACTTTTCGAACACCTTTGATATATTGTTTATAAAACTGTTACTAAAATAGTTAAATAGTAAACTTTTAAATGCATCCAACACGGAATTTTTATAGCATTAGTTCGAAAAAAGTAGAAGAGTACACACCGTAATGATTGATTTAATGAGCGACTGTGATGATCGTCCGAACAGTTGCTTCGAGCGGCTGGAGTGACCGGAAGACTTTTGACTTGGTTGGAGGTTCGCTTATTGGACTAGTGATTTCTTTATATTTAAATCAGATAATTAGATTATAAAACTATCAATTGTTATATAGCTTACAATTTATTATTAGTAAATTTGTACAAAGAAAACTAATTAAAAACTAAAATAATAATGATATCCAAACACTATATTTAACAGTGTTTAATTTTCGGAGCTTCCACCGATCTTTTTACATATGAAATCGTTGGACCTTCGTTCTTTAGCTCATTACAACTTTTTTAAGGAAAATTATAATTAAATTCTTAATTAATTAATTAATTCATATAAACCTCATAAATATAATTTTCTGTAAAAGTGTGCTTGTTTAGGCGTTTTCGAAAATAGCACTCTACAAGGAGTAGGATTAATAAAATATTTTAGAAAACTTACTCGGTTGTGCACAAAACATAGAAGAAGTTTTGTATGGCTATGACATAATAGCACTGTTCGGAGTACTATTTCCGAAAACATCTTTTGAGTTGCTATGACGTAATAGGTATCCTATCGAAAGTATAATTTTGAAAACGATTTAAATTACCTAAACCACAGATTACTCAGATCGGCAACGCGCCATTTAAAATCACGTATCATTTACATAGTCACTAGTTGTCGTTGTTATCTATTTTCATTTAAATATTAATACATTAACGCCCGGTGCATTTTTCGTTTCTATTTTCAATTTCCTAAAAAGTAGTGACAATTCATAGTTAAATGCATCTATGTCAATTTTTAAATTTCGATGAAATTTAATAAAAGCTAGTATTTATAAAAAATAATTATTTTACTTCTTCCAAAAACCGATTGTAAAATAATTCTCATTAATTGTAAGTACGAGATTTTAAGTGACGCGATATCGCGTCAGTGGTCGAGCATGTGTTAATATTACATTACTTTCACTTTTAATATATTATTTCACGCCTGTTTATATTTCCCTTAAGGTTAAGAACTTTCATGTCATTCTAAAAAAAGACTGCTGCTTTAAATGATAAATACTATCTGAAAATATTGGGGAATTCGGTTTAGTTTCTTCCGTTGTCGATCCATGAACGTATCTTACACGTTCATGTGCCGATCTGGGTAATTCGGAACCTAAAGCCGTCTTCGAAAACTCCTCCTAATCCCGATTAATCATGATTCATTAAGATTGAGTTTTCAAGCAGCCAATTTTTGTATGTGTAAGTCTTAAAATGTTGGTCATACTGGTTACGTTTGTGCTCAACTGAAGTACGTGTCAGAGCTGTCCAGGTTAACAAGATCGTAATTAGGTTTTGATTCAAGTTCCAATGTGGAACTTTATTGGTAACGGTATGATCAAAATAATAAAACATTAAAAAAATTTTCATACAGACTGCACAAATCTTGACAAATCTTCATCCATCTTCATGCATCTCGAAAAAAGTAGGATGTATCGAGGTGAGAAAAAAAATACGGTTTTAATGATTCGCGATGTATTGTGGATGCATCGTGAGTCTTTTTCGAACGTGGTGGATTATTTTTCAAAGACGGCTTAAATGGAAACTACACGTTAATTTTCATTCTGTATCATGTTTTCTGTTCTGTGGTTTTCTGCACTATGCTCTGTGCTACTGATATTGACATATTTTTTTATTGAATTGTGCTAGTATTTTTGTGTTTTCTATGTTTTATGTTCTCTATGGTCTGCAATGCAGCTCCGTAAACGGACTGCAAACTTAACCGTGTCAAGTTGGAAGGAAGCAGAGCCACCGAGTTGTGTTCTGATATCAGAAGATAGTGCTACAATGGGCCGTGATCGAACAAATGAATTCATTAAAACCATCGAATTAATGCAAGGTGTGAATGTAATGCAGAATTCGAGGCAAATGTCATCGAGGTCTTCCATTGGGCACCGTGATATCAATCGTGATCAAGTTACGCGTCAACACTCGTCTTTCATGCATTTCGCTAATCAAATTGCCAATAACTTACTGAATGCTTATGCGAAATTGGAAAAATTTACATATTGTAATGATTATTATTTCTTAGATTTACGTTAGCTGTGTTCTGTTTTATTAGGGGTTTCTTGTTTAATTGCACAGATGTGTAAATTGTATATATCACTTAATCATTAGTTTCAGAGATTAAATAGGTTCACCTAATATTTCGGTTGATAAGTACACTGAAATTTTTTAATGACACCAGTTTCTATTTTCTGGAACCTACTATATTTATAATAGATATTTGCTTATAAGTACAAATCGTCTTAAAAAGGAACTCGATGTTGAACGAATGTCACTTTAAATTCATCTTATAGTTCTTATGATTTTAATTTACAAAATATATATTTACAAGGAAAGGTTCTAAGGTTTCTTTCCCTGATTTCGATCGAAATACCCACAAACGATTACACATATCTTTGTATCTAAAATGACATGAGCAGTGTTCTCTCTAATTTTTCTTAGAGCTGTGCGGCCAAAACTTACTTTTGTGCAAAAATTGCTGATAACCAAAAAAAATTTGTGTAAATTGCAATTTTTTATTTAAACATATATAAACATATTTTTTACATTTTTATAGATAGCTATTTAAATTTGCATTATTTTGTCATTTTAACCAATATCAATGCTCTATATCACCGTTATCAATATTAATATTGTTCATTTGTTTTTAAAGTGTTTCCTAATCGATTTTGATATATGGAGTGTTTGTGCAGAGTTTGGTTTTTTTACAATAAATGAATTTTCGTGCGCGGCAAATTATTTGCCCTGTATAACTTTTTATACTAACCATAAAATCATTGCGCGGTCGCGCACCCGCGCAGCTTAGAGGGGACGCTGCATATGAGATTTTTATATGTCTTTTTAACTTGAGTGATATGTGTAATCGAATGCGGGTATTTTGATTGAAATCGGGATGATAGAAAATAGTATTGTGTTCAGTTATTTTATCACATGAAAGCTCACGAAAAATAAATTTAGTCCTTATACGTATACACGATTTAATTGAACTCACACATGTGAAAAATAAATCGCAACAATATTTGAATGTTTTTAACTTCTTTCTTGAAGCAATTTATTAAGACTACATAAAATTTCTCATTTATAAATTTGTGAATTATACACAGGGTGGAAACTTTTTATGTTTAAAAAAATTTAAATGATTAAAAAACATTTTCAATTTCGCACTTCATTTACTACAGAAATATGTACTATATGCATCATTATTTTGAAGCAAACAATCTACTCTATATGTCTGTGTTTGTACTAATAAAAATAGATCGTTAAAAAATAATAACTTCAATATGATTTTTGAAAATGTCATTTCGATTGATACTTGAATCAGAATTATTAGTTAAAAGAGTGTTAATGTTCTTTTCAAAGAAAATATTGTTTACATTACTATAAATTTAAGTAACCAGCTGTGGCATTCTTATTCATAAATGTGTATTTATGAATACACATATTTTTATTATACACATATTATTAGTCATAGCACAGATTACCCAGATCAGCAAAGAAATTTTTTTCTAATTTCCCTTGGTTTTTATGTTGATACAAATTTCAAAAAAAGTAGCGGTATCTTTTGACAGAATCTTCCACATTGCTGCCAAAAAAATACTCATTTATTTTATATAACATTTCTTCGGTGGCAATTACAAAATAAATAAATTTAATAAGAAATTCTTTTTATTAATAATTTTTTTTTATTTTTCTTTGAAATTTGTTTAAAAAAAAGAAAAGATTTATAAAAAAAAATATTTTTGACGACAACGCTGATCATTCATAGAAAAAATATAGCAGTGCCATCAAGTTTTAAAGGGAAAGATAAGGGAACGCTTTGCCGATCTGGGTAATCTGTGGTCATAGCCAAATGACTGTGACAAAAATGTTATTCACGATTGGTACCTTAATTATTATTTCTAAAATACTCATAAATCTTTTCTGTATAGAAATAAATAAAACAGAACATAAGATTAAGACGATTTAGCACTAAAACTATTAATTATTCGTTATAATTTTTCTATAAAAAGAGTTAAATATATCCTTAAATTGTAACTAACCGGAGTCTCGTTTTGTTACATGGATAAAAATTTCTACTTGGTTTTAATAAAAAAAACTTAAATTTTTGGCAAGTAGAACAATCTTATTGTAAAAGCGTAAAAAATATACTTATTTTTTGAAATATTAATATATAAATATTAATTTTAAGTATATTTTTGCTAAATCTATGATATTTTATACTAGTCCGAAATCCAAGTAAAAATTTTTATCCGTGTATTTATTAAATTTAATTAAAAAGTTTAGTTGATTTGTACTTTTACTCTATTACATTTATAAAGATGAAATATGATTTAAAGTTTTGTTCAAAGTTGTAGGTCATTACACACCCTTTTACTTTTGATATACTTTAACGTTTTCTGTTTAACAGTCTGTTTCATATTGTAATAAGTAAGTTTTAGTGTTAACATAAAATGAGGTGTTTTCATTAGTTATTATTGTTTCAGTAACAAAACAAAAATCCTTATTTATCGACAAGAATTTAGAAGTACAAGAATTATCATGTTTAATAAAGTCCGATTTGAAGATATTAAACGATGAGATTGCCAAATTGCA
Organism: Mengenilla moldrzyki; assembly: GCA_000281935.1. NCBI lineage: Eukaryota > Metazoa > Arthropoda > Insecta > Strepsiptera > Mengenillidae > Mengenilla > Mengenilla moldrzyki. Next base: position 27,453 of record AGDA01034505.1, on the reverse strand, counting down.
GTCATTATCAAGAAATCAGTCAGTATTGAATAGAAATAGTCTTAAGTCGCATTCCTCTAATGTAATTCTGAGTCTGCAATCGAGATTAGCTCAAATATCGACCGATTTTACGGAAATATTGCAGATGAGAACTGAAAGTTTAAAACAGGAGAAAACACGCCGGGACCATTTCTCAAATGATACAACAGCCTTAGTGCCTCGATCCAGTTCCGTTAATTCGAGTTCAAGAAACGGTCAAAACAGTGTCTCTGCAATATACAATAATAGTAGAGCGAACGCTGTAGCCATTGATATGGACTTTGAGCGTCGACAATATTCGGCCGATGATAATGCCGCTTATGGTTCAAACATGATGGATAGTCAGATATTTATGAAGGGTATGGCAGATATGACCAATCAATACGTGATGAGTCGTGTGGATGCAATGCAAAATATCGAATCGACCATTGTCGAATTAGGAGGCATTTTCCAGCAATTGTCACATATGATTAAAGAGCAAGAAGAAATGGTCGAAAGAATTGATACGAACGTAGAAATGGCTGAAATGAATATCGAGTCGGCCCATTTACAAATCCTAAAATATTTCCAATCCGTGTCGTCGAATCGTTGGTTAATGTTGAAAATTTTCGGAGTGCTGATTTTCTTTTTTATCCTTTTTGTTATGTTTTTAGCTTGATCGGTTATTGTGTGCTAATTTCTGACTTCCATTTACCACGATTGGTACTGAAAGTGACCACCATGTGAAATCAAATACAATTTGAAAACGAAAGTTCTATTTTTGTAATTTGACTGTTTTTAATTTTTATTTAATTTTAAGTCCATCGTAAAAAATATACCGTTTTTCTGATTTGAAATTAAATTCAATTAATAGTACTGACGAAACATCCTTTTGAGAGGTAATATTTAAATTAGCCTCAAAATATCTTCATTAGATTATCAATCACCTCAAATGAAATAAGTGTGGCCTTTTCATTTGGATTGAAATAGAAATAATCTATAAAAATGTGCGCAATCAAGAAAGTTTTCTTTGAAATATTATTCGTTTTTTGAAGTATATTTAATGTATTATTAAAATGTTAACGTATTTTATTCCTACAATGATCGTTATTCTAATGTTTGGTCGCCTTAACCGAATATATTCTTTTATCAGTTAATGTTTGCGTTCCGAATTGTTCATTTTTTGAACCGTTCGTTAATCGAAAATCTACTGTATAATGAGATTAAAAATTCATACGATTCTTACGATTATTGTTTTACAGTAAAATCTTCGAGAAAAAAATTGAAAAATTATCTTGTCGCTTTACTTTTAAAACCCCTACTTTATCCCAAGCAAATAAGTTATACTATTTAAAATTGTTTTGTTTAAAAGCATAGCTAATTCTCTTTTTACACGATACCGTTGTATTATATACACGATGCTTAAAATGAACCGCTGTTATAATTATCAGCTTGATGGATTTTTAAAAGAATTTTATTCTATTCTCCTTACAAAGGAGAAGGCAAAAAAATATTTATAATAAAACATTAAAAAAAAAGTGTCTACAACAATTTGAAAAAACCCGTGTTGTTACATTATTGCTGGTCGACGCTGCCGTATCCACTTTCATTTCAGCCGGAAACAGTGTACACGACTTTTATAATTATTCAATGTTTATTTCTTAACGGCTCACAACAATACAACACAACATTAAAAACGAAAACGAATGAAAACATAAAACGAAAATAAATTCATAATCCAAACAGTGTAAAAAAAATTATGTGTAAACAATATTAAGAAACTCTTGTTAGTTCACTTATTTTATTTCGTCCTTATATATTTTAATTCATTCAATATAAATAAAAACTAAATTATACTTTGGAAAAAGGGGAATAATATCTTAAATTCATTAATACAAAAAATTTAAAATAATATGAGCATTATATTCATAGAATATTAAAAACCGCGCTAAAACAAAACAATTCGTGTAAAAAAAGAATTCTTTTTTCCTTTCAAATCATTTACTTTAAAATTGTAAGCTAATTAATAGCATTCGTATAAGTAATACAAATGAATAAATTTATTATAAAAAAAAAGAATTTGTATAATTTCCATAATTAAAAAAAAGGTTTACATAACATTACAAATATTTATATTTACAAAAATTTTGATTTTCAGGAATATATTTTTTTCACTGTTTATAAAAATCTTTCCCATTTCTCGTTGGAATCTCTATTATAACATCAATTTCAGTTCAAAGCTCAATTGCTCTGGAACAAAAAATTTGACTATAAAATTCTAAAAATCATCGCTATATCAGGATGCAACTTGAGACGATATGATACGATTTAATTACAAATTTGACGAGATTTTAAAGGATCTCGAGATCGTCTCATTTCATATCACTAAATATGAAATAAACATGGCCATTCATTCTGCACGATGAAAAAAAAAAACTCGAAGAATTTTACAATGATTTAACGCACACTACTAAACTGGTAGAAATGCTGGGACGTTAGCTCTTTTGGTGATAAGTCGCTGCTTTTCACGAATTTAGGACTATAAATCTTAATTTGCCGAATATGTGTATCACGTCCATTTTGGTGGTTGTTCAGAATTGCGATTTGAATCATAAATACTTTGATTGGTTTGCCGTACAGCGTTGAAAGAGGTACGTGCGTCCAGCCGCACGGTTCATTCAAAATAAGTGCTTCAACTTCTTGTAAATCATTCGCATAAGTACCAGCTCGGATCGAAATACGTGACGGAGTGTAGCTTTCGTCTAGCTTAAAATCCGTGTACATATAAAGGTCACTAATTACTGTTTTCTTTATGAACTCGATATTGATTAAGTGCGGCAAAAGTCCGTCTGACTGCCAATAAGTGGCCAAATTGTTATCCAATAATGCTTCAACGCCATAATCTTGACAAAAGTATCTAATTTTTACATTTCCAGTTTAATAGTACCGGTTAAAAGATTTTTTTACTCTGTGAGCTTATTTCTGTATTAAAAATCTAATTTTTAGTTTATTCTGTGCTAAAATCTATATAATTGACTTCTTTAACCGGTATCGTATATATATTTAGTTAAAATTAAACAAAATGTAATCTACTAACTTGGTTTGCATGATGACAAACTCCAAAGGGCTTTGCAACCAACCTCTTGATATCGTGACCTATTGGTCTTCAAAGGATCAGTATCATTTTCTGTGTCAGAAACGTCGTTTGTTGATACAATCATTTACTGTTTTTTCTATCACAAATAACAATAATCTCTCACCTTGCTAATCTAACGTATTTTTTTTATATGAAGACGCGATTCTAATTTAAACACAGAATTTAAACGCGTTTTGTCTGAGATCATACCACAGAACAACTGTTAAAAATTGCAAACGAGTGTGCGCTGTTTGATCTGCCGTTATAATATTACGGAGTGTAAAGCGGATCCACTGGATAATTGCACTGTTGACTACTTCAAAAGAGAAAAAAAATGAATAAAAAAAATAAGATTAAAAGGGGAGATAATAAACTTGAAATTTAATTACCCAAAACGAAAACAGGGTTTTTATTTAAATCATCATAAAAAAACAAAACACAAAGAAAATTCTTTTTTTAATGTTTGAAAGTTGGAAATTTTCTCACGAGTCACGCTAAAAACGTCATGCAGCGTAGTCAGCTGAAGGAAAACATAAATTATTTTTCCCAGCTGATCCAAGAGCACCGTTTCTTCGTCTCTCCCCCCCGCCCCAAAAAAAATTAAGTTTATCAGTAGTGCAATAAAAAAGAAAAAAAATACCCGTCTATTACTTGATGCGAATTCTTTTAATTATTAATAATTTATATAATCTGATATATATAGAGATTATTATAGGTAGTTTTTAGGATAAATTTTTGGATTTAATTATATAAGTTTTTGATGTTCCCGAACATTGTAATTCTCGGGAGACATATTTTATAAGAGACGTTAATGGAAATTAGCATTAGGATCTTCAGATTTTCTTTTAATGTTTAGAACAAAGGAAAATAAATGTCAAACAGAAAATTATTGTAAATTTGGTTCTGCTAAAAATGGTGGAACCAAATAGGTAAAAATTTGGTATTTATGTGGATGAAGATGAAGTCTTTGGGGAATTCGGTCTCATACTCATTTTATGTAAAAAAATTTATAATTTCTTTCGGTGTGGTAATTCGAAAATAAAGTAGATTAGTTTATTAAAAGTAAAGTGTTTATTTACCCGCTTTAATAAAAATCGTTAAATAAATCGAAAGTGCGGAGTTAACTTGGAGTTAGTGTACCATTGGCAAACAAGCCCAGCAAATTTGTACCGTCATCCGAAGTTGGAGTCATCGCCCGACACCTAATAACTGGGTGCATGAAAGCAGCATCACCCGGCAACTTTGAGTCCGAATCCCAAGTTCGAGTTCCAGGATTTAGCAGTGCCCGATAGCCGATCAGAGTCCGGAGAAGTAAAGCATTTATCATAAAAACAAGGTATCGGTTAGTAAATCTTCAGTAATCGGGTTCCCGGTTTACAGGAGCCTCCTAAAGGTTTGAAGCGATTTTTTTAATCTTCGCTTCAACTTTTCGTTGTTTCCATAGTCTAACGTATCTTTCAACATTTTTTTCACATTTCACAATTTCCTTAGTTGAAAGGTTCTTACTCTGATGACTCACTTTTAAAGCGGTTAATAAAACGAACAACGAAAAGCTACTGGTTAGAAGTTGCACTCAGTGGCGCATGCTTGCACGCAGTCCGAATCACGGTAAAACGTACAAATGCCGATTTAAATTTTACTTGAATAAGTTGTACGAATAATGAATTGTACGAGTAGAGAGGCCAACGAATAGCGGGGGTCCACTGTATATTATATAATAGGGGTGAGCACACATGATGATATTGGGAGTCGTGTTTCATTTTTCAGTTTATTACAGGAGCTGCACAAAACTACCTAAAAAGTAGTTGGATACGTCGAATGTGCTTGCTTGACTATTTTATTGATTACAATAATCAACAACGAAAAATACCCCTCTACTGTTTTATGATTTTCTGTTAGACATTGGTCTGCAAATATTTAAAATGGAAATGAAAATTTTCTGTATCATCTAGTTTTTTAGGAAGGGGAAAAATGTATTTTTAAAGTTAAAAAATTGTTAAAAAAAATTCCTTCGAAGCTATGACATTGTAATTTTGTAGAAAATTAAAAAAAAAGTTTTCGACAATGTACTCACAGAATTTCAGGTTAAACAGATCTTGAGTTATTCTCAAATATATCCGGAAAAACGTCAAAAAAACATGTTTTTTAACATAATTTTTGCTCTTTATTTTTTTTTTTTTTACAGTAAGTACTTTATGTCGTAAAAATTATTTTTTCTAAAGAGTATATGTGTCCGTGAACATTCGTAAAAAAATTTTTTATGTATCGTAAATAGCGCAAGATGATGTTTTGAAAATTGGACTTCGATTTTCAATTTTCTTATAACGAAAAAACCGCATTCTGCGCTGTACTGTATTGCCAGATTATTTTTAAATACAGTCATTTCTTAGTTAAAGTTTTTCAAACTTTTAAACAACGGGGCACTTACAATAAACCTTTACACTTATTATTTAGTACTTTTTTTACACCTCACTCTTAATAAGCTTTACACTTTCTCCTTATAAAAGTGAACGGTTTGAAGTTAAGTAATATTAGAAGTAATACATATAAAAAAATGACGATACTTAATTTTTAAACATAAATATCGTCTTTCTACTTATAAAAAGATCTGAAAAGTATGATTTTATTAACATGAACAGTTTATAATGATTGAATTTTTTTGTATCTTTATTGTAAAAAGAACGTTAATATAATCATATTTATCAAGCTTTTTTATAAGTAGAAAGACGACATTTATATTTGAAAATTAAGTACTATCATTTTTTTTATATGTATTACTTCTAATATTACTTAACTTCAAACTGTTCACATTTATAATGAGAAAGTGTAGAGATCATGAAGAGTGAGGTATAAGAAAGGTACCAAATAATAAATGAAAAACTTTATTTTAAATGTTCTGTTTCTTAAAAGTTTGAAAAACTACTAAAAAATGACTGCATTTAAAAATAATTTGGCAACACAGTGCGGGGCAGACTGTAGTTTTTTTCGTACTGAAGAGAATGAAAATCGAAGTGCAATTTTCAAAAAATTCTCCTGCACAAACTATTTGCGATATAAAAAACTTTTTTACGGATGTTCACGGACACATATACTTAAAAAAAATTAACGATATAACGTGCTTCCTTTTTTTGTAAAAAAAAATAAAGACCAAAAAATTTTGCTAAAAAACATGTTTTTTTAATGTTTTCCCGGAGATATTTGAAAATAACTCAAGACTGGTTTGAGCAATCAACTTAAAATTTGGTGGATACACTGTCGAGGACTTTTTTTAATTCCATATAAAATTCTAATGACATAGCTTAAAAAGATTTTTACGATTTTTTAAATTTAAAAAATACATTTTCCCCTCTCTAAAAAACTAGAGGATACAGAAAATTTTCATTTTCATTTTAAGTGTTTACAGACCAATGTCTAACAGAAAATCGCAAAACTGTAGAGAGGCATTTTTCGAAGTTCAAATTTGCTGATTAGTGTTATAATTAATATTAACTATTTATTTGTATTGCTTCCGATGTTTCTAACTGACTTGATTCGTTCTATTTATAGTGATATCTCACAAACATTTTTCATAACTAAAATTAAACGTTAAAATTTAAAATTCTTCAATTAAAAAGAATTTAAAGAGTTTAAAAATCATTCAATTAATTTTGGAATAGTACATTATTACTCAGATTTATTGGTTCTTGTTAGTTGGCGTTGAAGAGCCGCAGTTTAGGTAACGAAGAGCCGTATTTGCCCACCGTTGTAATATAATATATTATTCAAACAAATTGAGAGGAATATTTTTCATGTAACAAGAGTCATTTTAGAATTTCATTTTTTTTTTGATTCGATTTCCTTCAGAAATTGCACCCCACCAAGTACACCAGCAAATTTTCTTTTAAGCTTCTGGCAGTTGAGTTAAATCAGAAATCTATGCGGCCATCTTCTCAATGCCACTATCCATTTTTTTTTCGTTGTTGTTTACTCATAGCCATTTTGAGGATGCTCAGTGTCTTGTGGCTCAACTTTGATTTTTGTGGTGGATATCCTGCTGGAAAACGGCTGATTCGGATCTTTTCACCAGTTTTCGGAGCGACATCTGAATTTCGGGAACTCGAACACTTGTACTCTTAACTCTAACTTCAGTAGAGCGAATTGTTTTTTGTACACACGGTGTGCAATCGGTTTCGAATAGGTTAACAAGTTACTGCCGAGGCTGACTTTCCTTCGTTTTGCTCTTATTAATTATGATTGTAATTAAAAATAAACATTTTCAATGAAAACATTTTAAATTTTCAGCATCTAATAGCACAATTGAATGTATACTACCGATAATACATGCCGCCCGATGAGACAATCTAATACGAGCGACCGGTGACCCTCGCCGGCGTAAACGTGTTAATGAATGAATAAAATGAAAAATATATTATTTTCCTTAATATTTTATATATTCTATACATCTACGTATATAAAGTTTTATACATATGTGATTGTGATTGTATTTTTCTTTTTCGTTCTAAGAAAACGTCAAATCTTTGTTCGCTGTAATAATTGTTATTGTAGCTTGTTAATAGAATATAATTTTTTTCTATATTTATTTTTTATAATATGTATACTGCTATATGAAATTAAAGCATTGATTAAGTTATATTTAAATGTGCGGTCTGCATAAAAAAATTTATTTTGAAAGTGGCCTGCTGTCTGAAAAAGGTTGCCGACCTCTGGCTTAGATTATTATTTTTATTTTAATAACAAAAATGTGATACCATATTTGGATTTAAAAGACATGATAAATTTTTATTTTTTACTTTCGCAATTATAAAGCAATGAATACAAATGTTTAATGAGCTTTAGGAGAGGAAGTAGAAAGATTTAAAATTCATTATAACTAAAGATGCACAAACTTGGCGACCTTCTCTTTATCACTGGCAAAAGAATCCTAAGATTATATGTTCACTATTTCCACTATATTGGAAAATCATGATTATTTTGAAAACGGAGATCACATATTCGTTGTTCCCACTATTTTGCACAACCATAGTTATTTTGAAAACAAAAGGGAAGAGAATAATAGGGTCGATAATGCAGACATGAATTTATTGAATGCACTGATGATTCTTCACAATCTTTAGATAACGTGTACACTACAGAATATACGTAAAAAAATTGTGAATAAAATTAGTGAGTATAGAGATACGTCAAAGAATCCAAACGCATGCGTTTTTTCGCTGTAAAATGATGTTATAGTAACCTTTCCTGTATTATCCGACAAAAGAAGATTTCTACACAACCGTCAACACTTAAAAATCACATCGTAAGCCGTGTAAGGAAATACAATTAACAATTTTCAAATGTACATTCTTCAGAAAATTCTTCGAAACTTCACACACCAATTTCCTTGATCGTAATAAGTACTTAAAATTTCAATATTGTGAATTTTCTTGCACATATCCTCTAGTTCGTCATCGTCGAAAACATGATAAAATCGTAAAAACTCCTTATCCGTATTAGTTTTTAATTTCCAAGGTACTAAAATATCATTATATTGAAACTGTGTGCGATTTTCATGAATTGGCATTGTACAGCTTTCATCAATCGTAATATCTCTGCAATTTTTAGTCGCCGATAACTTTTTGTTCGATAAATATAAGCTGTTTGTTTGATTTTTTGCCCAAACGTAAATTAAAGCTTCACCACCAACTCGTAGAATTCGAACTATTTCCATAAGAGCCTGTTGTCTGCGATCCTAAGAAAAAAAAATTAAGTACTTCATTGTTGCAAATTATATTATCGCGGGAGAAATGTACACGATCTATTTAATTGTGTCATGTAAGAAGTTCAATGAACATAAATCAATAACGGGAAATAATTATTTGCAATAAAAAACAAGTATAAGGTTCACACTGATGAGCTCTATAAAGAAGTATTGTTGTTTCCTTTAGATCAGAGATGTCAAACTTAAAGGCTATTTTGGGACAAATAAACAATACTTAACTTTAAATAGTCCATAAAAAATCAGTGTTCGCATAAACAAATATTTTTATTTTGAATAGTACATTGTAAAAAAAAAATGTATAGTTTAATTTTTTTTTATGTTATAATAGCTTATAAAAAATAAAGTATATTATAATTTTATACGCTGGTTTTATTTATAATTCACATTTCTATTTTATTTTTACTTTTCGTCGGATATATTGGCAAAGCGGCAAAAATGTTCATTTTAGGCTGTGTGTGGCCCACTAGTTTAACACTTTTACTTTAGATCAGAGGGTCCCAACCTGGAATACGCCATAAATTGTTCACGGGTACTCCAAAAAAAGTTATAATGGGGACGAAAATTTGAAAAAAATTATTTCAACAAAATCTTATTGTCGTCCTAAAAACAAATTATATTGCAAATTTTGTTTGCTCGATACAAACAGAATTTTCTAACATTAAACTTTCGTTTATTGAAAGAGATTAATGATATAATTTCAATCTATACCCATAATATATAATAATGATAAACACACGAAACTTCGATTATTTTCGTTTGCTATAAAATCATTCCGTGCTGCCACTTTTTTAAAAGTCGTATTTAAAATGTTTAAACGTTTTTCTAAATATAACGTTTTTATATATAATATCTCGATATAGGATCATTTTAACCATAGGTGTCCAACCTGCAGCCCAATTAAAGTTTCTGGATGCCTATATTATTTTAAATATGTGATAAAATTAACTAAATTATTTGTTGATATTAAAAAAAAAGAAGTAAAATATAAACAAATATGCAAAATTAATTGAAAAATAATAAAATATTTTAAAAGTTGCAGGATGAAATATTTTAAATAATTTTTTGTTTTAAATTGATATGTGCGGCCAATTTAGTAATTTTTCATTTAGCCCGCCAACCTATTTAGGTTGGGCACCCCTGATTTAAACTATCATTGATGAAGTGTTTACATAATGATAAATGCCACATCAAAAAAATAAAACTAAAATAAGACTAGGGGTGAATGAAAATGAAATATGAATACAAATCAGAATAAAATTCACTAAAAATGTATGTCTAATGTTCTTAAAACATTCAAAATCTCATTTCTTTTTCAACAATTTTAAAATTGTTGTAAAAACCAAGTGGCTGCGCGGAATGATCACCTTAAATAAAAATGTAATAAAACTAACAGCATTAGCTAAATGATGTATAACAGCAATACTTATACATGCATCAGCAATTTGATCCTTGAGTGGAAGTAAACGACAGTCGCTTTGAAAACCAAAAATGCCTTTGTTGGTGCAAATCTCTAAGAGTTTTACGTTAATATCACAGCCAAACTGGAAATGATAAAACAGTAAAAAAATTATATATATATATATAAAGCACAATCTTCCATCGGACATAAATATTCAAATAAATATACTATGATTTTTACTTTTTTAGAGTTAAAAAAAGTTCAGAAATTTTTAAACATACACTACAATTGAACGACAATCATCAAAATATTAAATATTCATTTTATATATATAGTGACAAACGAACGTTTGTCAAATAATAAATTAAAATAAAACAAAAAAGAGCTCATTATAATGAAAAAAACAACACCTCGTTTAATTACGCGAGGGAAGAAAGTTCCTAAGCGTTGTTTTTTGCAAAAAAACGACGCATGGAACTTTCTTCGTATAACTTCGGGTCCGAAATTTACCGAAATTTTTGGTACAAATGACCCGAAATTTCGTATTTTTTTCAGTTCTTTGTGGAGCTCTATTCCGATAACTTTAAATCTAAGTTGAAATAGAAACCCGAGGAATTCAAGAAATGGTGATTTGTTACGAATCACCAAATATTTCTGAGCTTCGTTGGACTCTTTAGAGCCCTGATGGCCCGTTAAGAGCTTGGGAGTTTTAGCCCGGAGCCTGGTTTTGCTTATCTAGAGCCCCGTTTGATTCCGCTTGGTTCATTACCTCGTGGAGCCTCGTTTGGCCCTGGAGAGCCCTGATGGTTCCCTGCAAATCCTATATAGCTCTTGGTGAGCCCCTTTGGCCCCTTATAGGTCTGAAATAACTTAATAGGCTTTGTAAGCTTGTTTAGAGCCCCGATGGCCCGTCTAAGGTCATTTAGGCGTATTTGAAGCCATAACTTGCCCATCTGGAGCCCCGATGGCCCATCTAGAGCCCCGTTTGGCCCTGCTAGGTTTTTGCCTCGTGGAGCCCTGTTTGGCTTTGGAGAGCCCCGATTGGCCCCGGAGAGCCCTGTGTGGCTTCATATTAAGTCCTATTTGACATTGATGAGCCCCATTAGCCCCTTACGAGCATCAATATGGCATATGAGACTAAATGTTTCATTCAGTGGAGTATTCGATACTGCGTTTGTAAATTTATTTTATGGTTTTAAACATTTATAAATGCCATAATACATTGTACAGTGTGAGTTATAAGTCGCCCAATAAGTTTTCTAACGCTATCTATAGCCTAAATTTTTTCAAACATACTACACAGAAAAAAAATCTGTTAAAAGTAGCAATAACAAAATGATTCTTTTAGAATGTACGAAAAATTCTATTGTTTGACTAAAATCTGATAAATTATTGTTATTTTAAGTAAATTCTGCTTTAATTTTTAGCAAAAAATTCTCTTAAGAGAATTTCTCCCGTATAAGCGTTTTTCCTACATGAGTACAAATTGCCTGAGACTAAATTTGTTTCATAGTTTCTTTTGACAATCTTGCTAAAATGTCAACATATATAAATGAAAAAAGTATTTCTTGTCAACTCGTTTTATATTAATCTTGAGAGTGCTAGTGAAGCAGTTATGAAGTACTCAAGACAGTAACGTCGAAATCGGCACAAAAACCATCAGCAGAAGTTTGGTAAATGCCGCGATTTTAATTGTAACGCCTAATACTTAATATTCGAATAGCGACTTCAAAATTGTATCGCAGCTGAGGGCAAATCATTCAGAAATTTAATCAAGTGAATTCATAATTGTATCCTATATGTCAGAAAAAGTGTCCTTAATTATGTACCAAAATTCCGATGTTTAAACCAAATACGTTGTTTCATTATAAAATTATTAATGAAAAACTTTCCGCGTGACTTAAAACTAACACTTAATAACAATAGTTTTGACACAATAAATTAATGTTGAAATGTAAATACCCTATTATTTATTAAATAATGAGTAATTATAAATAAGGACTGTTTTTTAATTCACCCGAGGCGCCCCTGAAACAAGTGGTCGTAACGCTCTGCTCCTCTTTCCACCATCACAAATTAACACACCGTTCTTGTGATGAACCGATTGACACTGGATCACCAACCGGGCGGAAACACCAGCCACCAATATTTGCGATGGTAGTTACTTTGGAGGGAAATGCTGAACCAAAATTTAATTGGAACTATTTCAACAGTTACTGGAGGATGCCACACATTTTCGTCAATCAGGATCATGTATCCGCAAATTATATTTAAAATTGCCAATACATTAAACAAAGTTACTGCTGGGTTGATATATATCGATCAAAAGTCGATGATAGTTCTTTATTGACTTTTAATAAAGATCGATTTACAAACTTTTACTTTTGAATTACAATTATAAATACATAATTTGTATTTCTGATTGACTACTGCTTTTTTTTTATTTTATTCCTCTTTTATATTGATTTCGGCTAATTAAGTTATTTTCCATAAAATTTTATCTACCACTTATTTTTTTCCGTTATTTCAAAAGTTTTTTTCAATATTTTAAAATCAAGTTACGCAACAATAACAACAAAATTTAGTGTTGAAATTAACTTTTAATTAATTAAAAGAATTAAATTATCAAGCGATTGGACTTCGTCGCACTATCGAAGTAATCGGGATTCATTACATTCTTCAGAGTATATTTTACTTGAAACTCCAAAACAATATAAAAATTGATCTAAATTATATTTGGACCTTACATATACAATTTTATGATCCTTTACAAAATATTTGCCATTCCCACAGCCAACATCAACCAATATTGATCCAGAAACTAGTTCCGTTACGAATTCATGAACTTTCGGCCAACGCTTATATCTAGTTTCATCGAAGTGATTAAAAATTTCATTATATACACTATGCACATAATTTTTCTCCAAAATTTCGGCAATTTCATTTGATTGTTCCATGTGTTAAACTTAAATATAACCTAAATTAAATATAGCACTGTTGTCAGTTTTTACTTTTAAAATGAGCCGGTAATGTGTAAAAAACTAAACCAATGTTTCTCAACAATTTCGAACCAAACACCCACTGTGTAAGGCCCACTTCTTAATTAGCCCCATATAAATTTTAAAAGATAAAAATTGCATGATGATTTCTAATATAAGGTAAGCTTGGTTAAAATTAGGCGTTAGTAAGATATATCCAAAGAAATTTGAAAAGATCAAAAGTTGAATAACATTTATTATTTAGAATTTTAATTTAACCTACAAAAAGTAAGACAAATAAGTAATACAATTATTTGCTTTAATTTTAACCTAACATATAAATAATAAGCAAAATAAAATATAAAGTTTTAATAAGAACCTTGGGTTTGATAATCCTTGCAATACTTAATATTATTTTGTTCTAATTTTGAGAGATATAATCATATTGTCCGCAAATATTTAGGCGATTTCTTTGCTTAGTCAGCATTTGCCTAAATGTTTGAAGCCGTTACACACGCAATGCGAATCTAATACATGCGCACATTACGGCCAACCGAGACTCAATAAAAAAATTCAGTAGTATCTCTTATATATGGATTTGATAAGCCATCACTGCAAGCGGGTATCAAAATGATTTCGCCCATGCAAAATGACTATCGCCCCCCAAAAGAGAATAGTTGAATAATCGCCCACTTTAATATTTCGATCGCTCACCAGTGGGCAATATCGCCCAGGTTGAGAATCACTGAGCTAAACATTTAATTCATCATATTATACTAGCAGATACCCAGTAAGTATTACTACTTTAAAACAGGTCATTTTATTTATCTCTTGAAGGATTAACTAACTTTGTTTATATTGTTTACATGGATAATTTTACAAACAATACTCAACATCACCACCAAATATCATGAAAACAAATATTTTTTTATTATCTTTGGGATTTTTTAAGGTTTTGTGTAAACAATGTGTTTTATGTGTCAATGTTATACTAATATTTTTAATTTATTTTCAAGTAATGCCATTCTTTGAAAGACTGAAGATTTTTATATAAAAATTGAAAATCAATTTAATGGGTGAACTGAATGTGTTTAATTTTTTGTTTTGGTATTCTAAAATTTTCTTCAAATTAATTCCTTTCGAATTAAAACCGGTTTAGACCATATTGGCTGAATAAGTTTAAAGTCTATAACGAAAATAGAAAGATTTTTTACATTTTATATTAACAGATTGCAATTGTAACATAAATATTTATTAAGTGAATGTAAAGCGGATCCATTTGAAAAGAGCTCTACTGGCTATATTTTCTTTAAAAAAGGAAGAAATAAGAAAAATAATAATAAAAAAAAAAGATAAAATAAAATTTGGAATTTTATGACTTACCCCGAACTAAAATGGGTTTTTTATATTTAAATTACAAAATCCGTGAAACAAAGAAAACCTTCTATCTCACAAGTAACGCGACGTCACGTAGCGTAGCCAGTTAAAAAGAAAACATAAACTATCTTTTTCATCTGATCCAAGGACACCGTCTTTTTTTTTCTCTCCTTTAACAAAATTTAAATATATGTCAGTAGAGCAATAAAAAAGGGAAAAAATTACCCTTTTATATCTTGATATTTATTTTTTATTTATGCAACCCAAAATATTTAGAATTTAATATAGGTATTTTAGGATAATAATTTTTAGATTTTATTATATAAGTTTTAGATGTTCCGAACATTGTAATCCTTAAAAACATATTTTATTGGAATTTATTATAAGATTTTAGATTTTCTTTTAATTTTTCTTATATACAAAGAATAATAAATGTCTAATAGAAAATAATTGTAAATTTGGTTCTGCTGAAAGTGGTGAAGCCAAATAGGAAAACTTTTGGTATTTATATGGACAAAAAAGGGATTCGAATTCGGAATTCGGTCTCTGAACTTAAGAGTTTTAAAATAAAAATTTGAGTGCATACATATCTTGTTTTTGTAAACCCTGTGAAGTTGAAATCTATTTCGGGTTCGAGTGACTGCGATTGCAACGAGTGGAGATAGAAGTTACGCAAACAATTGTTTGCAATCTTCGGTACCGTCATTTACCAATATTCGCTAGCAGATAACACAAAGACATCATCGACACCCAAGGCTTGACTGAGTTCCAGTATCAATTGGCAAATCCCTAATAAACGGGTTCCCGCTTTACATGAAAATAATGTGTGTCTATTTTATAGAAATAATCGCATTTTTGATGTTTTTATCACCTTTTTTTATATAATTGAAGAGCCCCGTGAGACAATTGTATAAAATTTTGCATCATTATTAAGCACATTTTTTTATTTCCGTAATTTCAGCTCAATAGACTTCATAATTTTGAAAATAAAAATTTACACAGTTAAAGAATAGTTTTCCTCCATCATTAATTGAATACTAACAGATTTTATGCATTTGATTTTTGAAAAAAAAGCTGAAATTTGCTCCTTAATATTTTCTTTATTCATGGGAAAAATTATATCTGACAGCACTGTTTAATTTAATACGCATGCCAGTAAAATGGTTTCATAAATGGTGGTAAAATGATGTAAACGACGGAAATTTTATACAACTTCTTGTCACATTGTGGTTATTTCGCGATTGACATTGATTTATTCCTATGAGCGTATGATACTGGTGTTTTGTTTTTAGTAAATACTGTGGATTTAGTTAGATTTAAGACACAATGAGCGTTTGCAATATTGTTGACTTTGATTCATGGAAAAATTGGGATAAAGTTGGAAAAACGGAGTTGTAAGTAGTCTCAAATTGCTAATATCTATTAATTTTATATAAGTCTTTGCTTATATTGTATTTATATCAGTGTCAATAGGTGTAGATCAATATTTGAAAATGATCCGGATTCCCCACATTTGAACGTCTTAATTCATGAATTGCTCACGAAAACATTCCAAAAGACACTTAAGAAGGAACATCTATTGTCCACCGTCAAGGATTTAATCGTAATTTATCGAAATTTCGCCAGTATCATGAATTTATGTTTGCCCTTGAATTCGAGCCGAAATCATCAAATTTCCACTTTTGCACATGATTCATAATTCCATTTACACCACCGTAATTGGCAATTGAAATGAAAATAATGTTAATATAGTCTGAAGGATGTAATAAGGTTACTTATATTTGATTCTTATTGGGTTCGTTGCTATGTGTCCGATACAGAAATTTCAATAATCGTATTTAGTTGTTTTACAAAGGTTTCAATATTTTCAATTAACGGTTGTTATCTAGTCTCCACATAACCTTTACATTCCAAAATCCATCCAGTTTTGCAAAGATTATATGTATTAAATTTTCGTAAATAATGTTCATATTGGGCCTTTTTTGGCGAACAACGTTGTTACATTTTTGGTTAATCA
The DNA here is from genome assembly GCA_000281935.1 of Mengenilla moldrzyki. Taxonomy (NCBI): domain Eukaryota; kingdom Metazoa; phylum Arthropoda; class Insecta; order Strepsiptera; family Mengenillidae; genus Mengenilla; species Mengenilla moldrzyki. The sequence goes on along the minus strand of AGDA01034505.1, from coordinate 10,791 downwards.
CAAGTTAAACTAAGGTTACAATATTCGCCAAAATATAGTAGTTTTCTAAGTTCGCATTTTTTCAAACAAATATTTGAATTTTTGAAACAAGAAAACCCTTATTCTGCTTACTTCGAAATGTTTCCCTAAACATGCTGAAAATATTAATTTTGAGTTTATTTCAAGTTATTCTATTACAGTTAAAATAGTGTGAAAACTAATTTTAGTACACACTTATATTTTGGTGAAGTATTAAGTTCCTTGTCTTCTATGGATTCGACTTCTACTTCAATGTACTTTTTAATTTCGTTTTCACAATTTACGAAAACCTAAAACGAACTTTTACAAAATGCGTTGAAATATTTTTTAAAAAATACGTAATCAATTTTTTAAAAAGTAAATTTTCATTGTACACAAATAATTATTATTTTGTAGAGTTTTTATTTTCAATGGCGGTTAAAATAGCTAAAAACATCTTTTGTTAATTAAAATTTTAAAAATAAATTCTTTTACGCATTTATTGTTCCAAATTTTATTATGGATGCTTCTAAATTTTAATATAAAATAATAAAACTAATAATTGCTTTCTAAATGTCAACAGTACATAGCTTATTAATTTTTTCTATTCAAATTGTTCATTTACTTGAAATCGGATATTTGATATGCACGAGCCTAACATATTTACTGACTTTTAGAATAAGTTTCTTTTTATATTAGACAACAAAGACACAAATTCTTATAATAAAGTTGTGAAATTTGTTGAAAAATTGGAACGAATTTTCGGACAAACCTAAATTCAGGCCGTTGCGACCAATATATAAGTTGAATTTTGTGAAAATAATTTTTAATTTTCTAGAATTATAATATGCAATTTACATTGAACATTGTTGATGTGGTGAGTATTGTAGACGCTGAGTATAGTGATGACGACGATCGGAAATATTTTCATGAAATACTTATTGATTTAGAAAAGGTATTATAATTGTATTGAAATCTTATATATCTTAATTACGAAAAAAATACCTATTAGATTATATCGAAACTGATGTTGAGAGAACGTCTGGAGATCGATACACTTCAGGAAGCTGGTATATTAACTGATAAATCATTTTCAGCGAAATTTATTAAAGTGAAAACCAAATTATAGTGAGTATTAATTATATATTAATATTTTTTTTACTAAAGAGTCAGCCACACTGATTAATTAACTTCGTCAATTTTTCTTTCCTGTAAATTCAAAGCGAAATTATGAGACATTCTTTATATAACGAAATTTTATTTCAACTAAAAAAGAAATTTTACTGTCGATACACATTTGGAAAAAATATATATATTTCAGAACTAGTTATAATTACAGATTATCCAGTTCGGCAACGGAAAAAATAAATTGAACTCAACATTTTCAGTTGGTATTTATACAATTTAAAGCGATAGTCCTTTTTTGTGAAGCGGCATAAGTCGTGTTTAAAAAGTGTGTTCCGAACAGGACAATTTTATGTCATAACTACTTAGAACTACCAAACTGTGTTTTTGTACCAGACAGAATAAGTTTGCAAAAATACTCTTCGACTCTGTCCCGAACAGGACACACTTTTTGAACACGTCTATATAAAGTTTTTAATCGTAAAGGAAATTTAAATAGACGTGAAACGATATAATAAAAGCAAAATTAATGTGATATTAATATTTAGAACGAAAATAGATAATAGTGACACTAGAGGCTATGTAAATGATATGTAATTTTACATGGCGCGTTGCCGATCTGGCTATTCTGTGGTTGTAATCAATTTTTCTGTAATATTAAAATAATGCTGCTTAACACATTAGCAGTTGGCGATCTAAGAAACATTTAAAACTTGTTATACTGTTCAACCAAAAACGAAAGCGTATGAAACAGATAATGACTATGGAATGCACTGTTTGAGATTAATTTTCAGAAACCCGCGTTTTAGTGGGGCCAGCTGTTAATGTGCTAAAAAATTGAATGATATTTGTCTACAAAAAAATTTCGAATTATATTAAGCTTCGTATAGTCACACATTTCATTGTATTTCTAAAAACCTTAAAATCATTAACGTGGTGCTAAGAACTCCTGGTTGTAAATGTACACTAAATTACAAAAAAAAAATAAATTATTTGTATATTCTCGATGTAGCTAGTAAAAAACTGGATTAAATTCGCCATTGACAAAAAAATGAGTATGTAAATATAAAGCAATGCATAATTATACGCTACTTTACCTTGCCTGCTGATTGACAAATTGCTTTAGACTACGATCAGTTCAGTTTTTTTTTTTTTTTTTTGGTATTTGAAGAAAGCAAATTACACGTTTGCACTCCATTGGGTAAAGTACTGAGTGTATATTGAGTGAGGGTTCAATTATAAAATTAATATGTTGAAATCCCTTTTGAGTATGCAAAAAGACAAAACTAAATTTTTAGTAAATAAAAGTATAAATCCTACACCGAAATTAAACTTATATTCAGTCCTTGATCGTAACATTGTTGGCTAGAACGCTGGTTGTATTCGGCAGAACTTGCTCCTTGTAACTTTTTTATCCTCACTATAATAATAAAAAAAACTTGCTATGCGGGGTTAGTATCTTAGCACTGTAGTCAAATGACTTGTTGTATTTCTAGCAAGTCAATGATTCAGTGTAGTAATTGCGTGTATTTAACAAAACCAAGCATCAGCTTGATTGTGCTTTTTGATAGTAACTCACCTAGGATTTTTAGGTTTTAGGATGATCATTTTTAATCATTCAAAAACTGCAGCCCAAATAGTCTCTTAACAATTATTTCACAACCTCACACCCAGTGAGCTGGTTTTAGGTCTCCCTAGAATTATGTCTTATTAATTCTATGTTGGATGAATATTAAATAAGAAGCTATTACTTTTCTTCCAACAAGTGAAACTTCTAGAATGCTTTATTATTGTAAGATATAATCACAAGATGCTGGGGTTTGAGTTTCTCTTCTCTTAACATTTTTCAATATCTATGTGTGTTACGCTGATTTTAGAGTCTAATTTTCTTCTTTAGAGAGTTTTGGCTTTTTCATTTACAACTTTTTTGTGCTTAACGCGGGAAAATATTGTTCTCTTGTAAAATTTTTCGGCAAGTTTCTTTTATATGAAGATCTGACTAGTTCTTGTTAAATATTAATAAAACATAAAAGCTAACACGGGCCTATGTAGCTTTCCTGGGAGCACTTTATTGCTAAAATTTTGTTAAATAGATGATTAAGTCTGTTGAAAGACTTCTAAATTTATATGTGTAAAATAGAGATTTTTAGACTAATTTGGCAATAAATTAGTCGATACTAAACTCTTTTAAAATATATTGAAGGGAACATAGAAGTAAAAATAATAGTAGGAGTTTAGAATAAAATTAGACAATAAGAAATAAAAAAGTGAGAAAAATATTGCACAAACAACATATTTACCATAAGTAAAAATGTAGAAAATTTTTAGCAATATTGTCAAAACAAATGCTCTCAGGGTTTGAATTTCAACTGCTTTTTTTTTAGAAATTGAAAACGAAAAACAGGGCGAGTGTTAATGTGTTAAGGAGAAATGCTTAGGGTCTGAAAATTCATTTCATACCTATGTAGATATGTGTGTATGCACTTTTTACTAATAAAAATATTATTCTTTTCATTTAAAAAAGTGCGATAGAAATAAAAGCTACTTTTATAATTTTTTAGTTACAAGCAGAAAAAATTTAATTTATTACGAGAAGAAAGCGAAGGATTCTCTAAATTAATTGTTGAATTGAATCGAGAATCACTTGAACACACTCGACCAGAAGTGATGCTTGATATAATTACATCATTAATCGGCTGTTTTAATTTGGATCCGAATCGAGTTTTAGACATCATATTGGAATCGTTCGAAAAGCGCCCGAACTTATATGAATTTTTTATAAAATTGATAAAAATTTATATGAATGATGCCAAAGTGATATCAGAAATTCTCGGTTTTAAGTTCCGATTTTATCAAATTGATTACGAAAATCCAGCCCCAAAGTCTTTGTATTTGGTAACGGCGTTATTATTACAATACAATGTAATTCATTTTGACGATATATATTGCTGGCTTATTCCTGACGATACGGTTATGTGGAAGGAATACGAGAAGTCGATTTTGAGTGCCAAAGAGTATGCTAGAAAGCTACAGGTTGTGTCTCTAAAGGATAAGGATAAAGAAGAATCTGTTGATGATAAAGAAAATTACATGGATGTATACAATTTTAATCAAAAGTTTCGGTTATGCGAAGCATTGTTGGAAATTGGTGACTGGGACAACACGTTGGTTTTAATTCGAAGATTGCCTGAGTATTTAATCATGAATCAACAGCCAATTGCTTTGGAGCTGTGCAATTTGTTACATAAGCTAATTGACCCGATTTATAAAAAGTATACTTTTTACTTTGAGAAATAATTGTGAAAATATTATAGTTTTAATTCCTTTTTTAAATCAGTATGTCGATTTTAAGATATATCTTTGTCTCTTAATCTGAGGATCGTGACTCCGTTTGGAGTTATGAAACAAAATTTTAAAGTCATAGAATTCCAAAGGAAAAAAATTAATAATCTAAAGTTTTTACTTTTGCGATCAGATTTTAAACGTTTTTTAAGAAAAAACTTTGTTATCACCACAATTTGAATTTGAATATTCATGATGTCATCAATTATGTTAGTATCGATGTTACTTTGGGCTTGTTTCAAAAGTGAACAAATCACTGATCGATCGCTCAGTTGCTAAATTTTTTAAAAATGGGTGAGCAATCTTTTTGTCTATACCTCGTAATAAATAAGCTTATGATAGTAAATAAAATGTATATGATTTTGGAATTGATATTAAGAGATCATTGTTATCATTTATTGAAACAAATTTTTTGAATATAATCTAACTAATAACAGACTATTCGACTCCATTTTTTGTGAGAATTTAATTAAAAAATTAAATTGAGTGCAACAAGTGGAGTATCTTTTTTCGGAACACTAAGCATTGTTGCTGCGTAATCAAAAAATGATAACGCTTACAAAATAAATTCACTTAAAATTTAAATTGGCTATAATAAATGTGAGAGTAAGCTCAACTTTTTTTAAAAATCGATCTAATCCACTTAAAATTGAGTCGGCCTATCTGTTAATCGTGTAAAGTAAAAAAAAAACAGCTAAATATATTTTTAAAAAATTGTCAAAAAAAAAAGATAAAATATATTTATATTATTTTAATTCATTCATTAACTCGTGTAAAAAACATATTACAATATATTTTTTTGCATATCACCAGAAGCTTCAAATTGGGTAAGAAAATAAGTGGACGTAAAATCGAGCCATTAAAGAATCCAAAGGCGCCAAAATCCGTTCACGAGTTCATCGAATTACGAACTACTGTATTACCAATGCTTATAACGTTAGGACCATCGCTGCACTACGATCCTGTTTTATTATACAAACTAATTCGTTTATGTAAAGTGATTTTGTCGTCTAATGAGCACTCAGCTGATAACACGGACTCATTGTACTACGATATTTTAACATTAATAGATACCACATTGCTACCCACATTATCATACATGGATTGTAATTGCTGTGTGGCGGAAGAATTATGGAATCTTCTTAAAATGTATCCATATTACCATCGATATGCATTGTATAGTCGCTGGAAAAATGAAACCTATCAGAAGCACGATAAATTAACGAGGAGACGTGCTGAGGCCCAAAAACAGATCAAAAACATCATGAAACGTGTGAGTAAAGAAAATGTAAAACCGGTAGGCCGTCTAATTGGCAAACTAACGCATTGTTCACCTGGATTTTTGTTTGATTATGTTTTACTGCAAATTCAAATTTATGATAATTTAATTTACCCTGTGGTGGATTCATTAAAATATCTAACGAATTTGTCTTATGACGTACTCGGTTACTGTATTATTGAATCTTTGGTTCAGGCAGATAAAACTAGGATCAAACATGATGGCACGTCAATTTCCCTCTGGCTGCAAAGCTTGTCAGCTTTCTGTGGTGCAATTTTCAAAAAGTACAATATTGAGTTAACTGGACTTTTACAATTTGTTGCGAATCAATTAAAAGCAAAGCACAGGTATTCTTGCATAACGTATATTGTATATTTTCTGGATCAATCCTATAACAAACGCTACAATTACTGAAACTATTATTTTTGGTAATAAATTGTTTTTATAACGGAATTTTAGTAATGGATTTTGTTCGTAATATTCATTGACTTTTAGATTAATATAAATAAAAAACTGACTCGAAATTAAATTAAGATAAAAATGCAAAAACTAATTAAATTATTACAAGTGTAAATAGTAATAGTATACTTATAATAATTTTACGCTCTAACAACCAAATATTTTCAATACTCCTTTCATAAAACGTTGTTCTTTTTTTTTCAAAGGAGAAAGTACTCATTCGCTTTTGCAATGGGAACTGTAAAATATAATATTGAAACGAACTGTTCTTCTTTTTTATACACTCGTTCACAGTAGCATGTTTTACATAAAAAATATCCAGATGACACATGTATTTTATTTACTTATGTTCTCAGTTATTTAAATTGGTGTTATTCAAATAGCAAAAGGTCAATGAAGTGATTAAGTGGTTAGTTAGTACGACTATAAAAACTGTACATTCACTGTAAGTTAAAAGTTAAATCTCATAGTGATATTAAATTCCGAGGATTATTCAAAGATCACCTCACATACTAACCTCATTCTGATTTCACTATAATGCATATTATAATGAAAAAATGAAGTATAAGTTTCGTATGAGGTTCATTATTATTAACCTTTTGAGTCCCGGGCAGTTTTGCGAAAACGCTGTCAAGAAATCCTAAGCAGCGCGACAGCGCTTTCTCTAAATACGCACGAAAAGACCCAAACAGCGAGATAGCGCTTGCTTCCACGCTTACTTTATTGCTAACGTACAGCGTCAGTTGTACACAACGCGCGAAACATTTGGGTGCTATCGACATGAAAAGAGAACAGCGTGATCGCGCTGCTTAAGATTCAAAGGGTTAATAACGAATATCTTTGACTTTCATATGAGATCCATAGTATTATAAATGGTTCAGAAATATATGAACATTTCTACGACCGTAAAAAGAGAGGAAATTTTTATTAATTTTCAAAACATAAAAAAAATAGTTTAGATTTGCTAATTCTTAAAGAAATCGTTACGAAAATGACTGGTATCGAGATTGTTGAAGAATTAACAACAGACCAGTTGAACGCAATGGCCGGCGGTGAACTTTTGAAAGCAGAAGCTGGCTATTTCAGTCAAGTGAGAAATACAAAAAAGTCTTCATTGAGACTTAAGGACTCCATGTCAGATCATGATCTTGCAGTTACACTCTGTTTGCTGATAGCACAACAAAAACATTGTGTCGTATTTGGCGAAAATGAAAATACACATTTAAAACTAGTTGGTAAACTGTTCGACCAATGCCAAGATACTTTAGTACAGTTTGGTAACTTTTTGGGCACTACATTGTCTGTTGATGAATATATGTCTAGATTGCCTCCTATACGAAGCATGCTACTGGATTATAATATCCATTTAGACGTTGCCTTCTTTTTAGCCAGACCGATGTTCACACATACTATTAATGTATTAATTGTTTTTTCAATAGCAGAAATTCTCAAATCTATTTTAGCTTTATAGTTTTAATGTTTATTTACTTTTGAGGGAAACGTCGAATGTATACTCGTAAAATCACACTGATCAGAAAACTGTTTTTGAAACGTTTTTGGCATTTAATTTGGACAATTTTAGTCAGAAAAGTTTCATTCACGGGAATTTAAGGTGCAATTTTTTGATAATCTTTTCTTAAATATTTAAAAATGTATCCATTTTAAAATAATCTTCAAGTCATCAAAAAAATATTTTTTTAATTTTAAAAAATTATCAGATCATTCAGAAAATTGTCAGAAAAATCAATTTACTTTGATCTTTTTGACTATCTTTTTAAATATGGAAAATGAAAAGATGAATTTTGAATCAAAATCAAAATGATAAAGATACATTTTTCTCACAATTTTATGATTATCTTAAATGGACAGGAGGATAATGTGGTTTTATAGGTGAGCTTGTAGTTTGGTGTGAGTAGAAATTTATATTTATGAGGAATTCTAATTTAAAAGGATGTAAAGAACTTCACATAATGAAACGTTGATTTCTATCTGTAACTTTGATGAAACTAAAAACACTAGACTATCTAGCCTGGTTATGCTTTTGTTTAATTATTGAAATTAAGCGTTTAGTTGTTTTTAGTGTTGAGAATAACTGTTTTTAATTTGCTAGAAATAAAATAAATTTAATTAAATTTTAGGCTAAATTCGAACAAATAAAAAAATCCGATCCAAATTATAAAAAACTATCAAATGCTGCCATACAACAGAAATACTTTGAAGTTACGGTAGAAGTTATGAGTCCGATTGTTGAAAGTGTGATCCCGTTACATTTACCAAACGTATGGGAAGATATTTCACCGCAGTTTTTGGTTACATTCTGGTCATTGGTTATGTACGACTTGTTTGTGCCAGTTGAGAGTTATACAAAAGAAATAAATCGACTTAAACAATTAGCTCTGCAAGCCCTAGATAACAAAGAATTGGTATGGTATTTTTAGTTAATTTTTTATGCAGTTCAGCGTTTGGTTATTTAAATTTTTTATCTGTTGTTTAGTTTTTAATTCAATGAATATAAATATTCTAACCCTAAGGTCCCTTTTTTTATATTTTTTGAGTTAAGTAAGATACTTATGTTTAATGCTTACATTTATTACTAGATTAATGAATTCTATTTTGAATGTCAATATGTGTGCTGATTTGAGAATGATATTCCAAAGAATTTATCGAAATGAGTAAAATGTCAGTTTGGCATATCTACAATTAGAATATAAATACTTTAAAATTTTCATTATTTTCGCCTAATAAGTACACAATCAATAGTAATAGCATCGGTTCAAAACAACTATACAAAAGTTGTTTGTTCATCTTGCATCAATAAATACCTACTGACTAAAAAATTAAAAACTTTGTTTCACGATTTAGCAGCAACTTTTTTATCACGAGTTATCTAAACACCTATTATTCTGCTCCAAACTGTCTAATATCTGAATTCAACAATATATCCAATTGTGCGTAAAATTAAAAACACACATATCCCTAAAAACTACACCAACTTTATTGGAATTAAAAGAAATTAGAAAATGATTAGAAAAACACACATATCCCTAAAAACTACACCAACTTTATTGGAATTAAAAGAAATTAGAAAATGATTAATATAAATAAGCTTTTAAATGCAAAAAATGTTTTATAAATGGAAAATAAAGGTTAAAATCGAAAATAATCCATTTTTGATTACAGCGTCATAGTGCGGAATAAAAATGATTAAGTTTTAAATTTTTATAAGACACAAAATATAAAAAATTAAAAAAATTCCACTTTTTGATTCAAAAAAAAAAATTAAAAAACCGAAAAAAACACTTTTTTAAATTTCTGACAAAAGAAAGATTAAATTAAAAAATTGTATTAAGGTTTTTTATAGAATTAACCAATATATGTAACTTATAGAGGTCATTTTTCGAAAAAAAGATTTCCCTTTGAATCTGACGAGTTTGTATGTTTTGCTGCCACTCATTTTCAACCCACATATTTCATCCTTAAGCGCATTACCGCACAAATTAGGTATGTTGTCTTTTATTCAAAGATAACTGAAATCGAATGCGGGTATTTTCAAAAAATCGGTTTCTGACAAGTTGATGTTTTTTTGTAAGATAAAAAAGCTAGTTACTAGCAGTAAAGAAATAAATAAGCTTAAATTATCAACAAACGCGTGGAAAAGCGCAAAAGAATAATGATTTTCCTTAAAAAATAAGTTATTTATGGTAAGAAATTTTAAGTTAAAAAATTTTAATTAAAAAACAAATAGACAAGCAGCAAGACCAAAAAGGAGCAAGAACGATTGAATACTCTAATTGAAAAGTTGCAAGATGAAAAGAAAAAGCAACAGGAGCATGTGGAACGTATAATGTATCGACTAAAACAAGAGAAAGATACTTGGTTTCCATCCAGGTCTGTAAAGTCTGCAAAAAATGAAACGATTACACAATTTTTGCAGTTGTGCCTTTTTCCACGTTGTATATTTACTGCAATTGATGCTGCATATTGTTCTTATTTCGTCCATACAATACATATTTTAAAAACTGCTAATTTTTCGACTCTACTCTGTTATGATCGAGTAAGTAAATAATCTTATAGATTTTAGTTTGCAGACCCATTGATGTGCCCTATATATAAGAAATTTACATGCACAGACGTCTGTGTTTAAGTTTGTCATTTTATAAAATAAATTTCATAATAATCATAATGTTGTATCTCAAAACACTCTTTCGAATAGAAACATTCTTTATTCTAAACATGAAATTAGTCTCTTCTTTTTACAAAAGTTTCCTCGTCTATTTATACAAAAATTGGACGTGCATCATTAACAGTTAATTATTATTTGTTATAAAAAGTTGATGTTTAACAAATATGAAAGAAAAACAAAACGTCGATTATGACAATAATGAGAACTTTTGAAAGGCATTAAGTACAATCACATGTTAATTAAATATTTTTTCATAACAACGTTAGAGAACTATTTTCCGACTTTTCGTTACTTTTTAGAATTTTGATACTGTAATGAAGTAGCGATTTTCTAAAACTTTATCCATAACCCCCAATGTAATTAATGAATAGAAGCTAATTAAAATTTAATGAACATTATATATATA
>AGDA01034401.1:0-10672 GCA_000281935.1 Mengenilla moldrzyki | reverse complement strand
TATATTAGAACAATGTAAATAAAGACCGACAATTCGAGAAAAGAATTCGGGAATAGAGTCAAATGGAGGATTAGAAGCTTAATTACTTAGTTTGTGAACTACATCTTTAATTTAAGAGTCACATTTAAATGTTTTATACTTTAAGTTTATTGTTTGAACATAATTTTTTCAGAAAAAAGTAGTAATGATGGTAGTGTTCGGACAATGGAAAAAACGAAAAAAAGGAATTTTCATTTTTAAAACCCGTTCCCCTTCTATGATTTTAATTCAAACGCCTATTGTCTTATTTATTCTATTAAAAAATGAATAAATCATAAAAATATGGTTTTAAATTGAATTACCCCCTCCTCACCCCTACACCCATAGAGAGGTTAAGCTTTTCAATATATATAGGACTAGCTCTTTTGTAATGTATGCTCCATTCGAAAGCCTACATAGCACAAACGGTATATTAGACGATCTAAATTTATTTGTAGTCATTTAAAAGATAGTAATTTTAACAACAATGGAACTTTTAAATGTATTATAAACGAATGTTTTATTTTTTAATTAAAACCAAATTTAAATTATTTATTCCATGTTAGGTTTTAAATATTATACGTGTAAAATAGCATCTAAAACGCGTCACGATCGTTCAATAAGTTTTAAATTTTTATAAAAAAAATCAACGTTTTTTATTCGATTAATGTTTTAAAAACGTGTGAAAAAAGCTTAATAAACGTGTAATATACAATTTTAGTTATATGGGAAACCAAATTCACGAATCAGAAGATTTAGTTATTTGTATAATGCGATTAGAATAGTTATCAACTAACTAGATTAGACGAAATCGATGTTATTTCGTGACATATGTTAATTTATAAAGTGTCTACCAAAAGAATTTAGGTATAATTAATATGTTCCCCATATATTTAGAGTTAAAGTAAAGAAACATAAAAATAACATTTTCCCATGCACAGTGTTATAAAACGGCATGGGTTCACTTAAATTACAAACGCTCAATTCTAAGAACACCCAGTACATTAAATGAGCGAAAACCAACTACAAAACTGAATAATAGCAACAAAAAAAATACAATGAATATTTCGCGTTATGCAACGTCAATTTTCTATTATCATTGATAATATCGTGATAAAATAAGTTTGGAAATAAAAAGGGTAGTTTTTATTGCCGAGGAATGATGCGACTATAAAAAATTGCCAGAGAAAAATGACTGGAACGTGCGATTAATTCAGGAAATCACCAGCCATTTTTCATTTCGACACGAGGAAGAAAAATGATTTTTTTAGGGAAAATGGGTTTTTTCTAATGACTTATGAGTCTGTTTATGTGTACAAACAAACCCATTAGCATGGAAAAACTAATTGACCGAATAAAAATAATGTAAATTTGAGAGAAATCTGTCAATCTTGGTGAATGATGTCGTGCCACCTGGTAAGCTGCAGTTGTGTTTGTCATCAAGTGTGGCGCTATTAATCATAATGTGCGGAAAACGTCGCTGTTTTAGCCAGGGGGTTAAAAATCGATATTAGGTACTGGGAACATTTCTAATTTTCATAAATGAAAATCTGATTTACAGTCTACAACTCATTTCCGTTTCAAGACGCCTTTAACTTTTTATTAAAATTCAAAGCACAGCGATTTCGCGTGAACAGAAAGTCCTTAATGAAGCTACAAATTTTCTTATTTTTTTCCCTCGTTCGCAAAAAATGTAATTAAAGTTACATTATTTTTTAAGTGGTATAATTGTCGCACCAAAAAGTTTAGTAGTCTGTTATTAAGTTCTTGTCAAACAATAGCATGATTTTCATTATATGTTAAATAATAGAGGGTTTAAAAATCGAAAAAAATTTCCATAAAGTTTTTTTTACTCTCATAATAATACAAATACGAATAATTTCTTTTAAAGTTTTTTATCGCAATTTAAAAATGTCATTTAGAAATAAAAATAAAAATGTCTCCTAGAACTTTAAAATTATATAATTAATTTAAACTATTACTTCCCCTTCTGTTATTTTGCGACAACATGAAGTAATTCTGAAAGTCATATAAGAGTTAAAACGATAATCAATGCGATATTATTTTCATTTATTCAGATATTTAACTTTTACCGGGATTAAAATGTCTACTTGTGTTAAGTATAAATTTACACGAATCTGGGGCAAATAAAGCCAGTATTGTTAAAAAAAGAGTGTACATATACTTTTTTTGTACATAAGTATGCAAATATCAAATTTAAGTAGTTTTTTTTCCTAAATGCTACGAATTTTTATTATACAAACAAAACTTTTTATACTAGTCCTAAATTTAAGTAGAAATTTTTATTTTCGTGTTAAACAGTTAATTAAAAATTAACACCCATATTTTCAAAATGTGTAAATTAGATTTAAATATTGAATTTTTCGTATTCATTAACTTCAATAAGAATAAATTTTATCTTTATTTTTTATTTTTGGCTATTCACTGAAAAACGGTATTAATAAACTTTTTTTTTAATTTGAATCAATAAATTTGTACATTTATATTTAAAATAAATTCTTTTTGTGTAGAGTTGATTATTTTGGTTAAAAAATATTTATAAATTGAAACTTAATGACTCAGTTTTATAGTGTTTTTTAAGTACATAATTGTTTGAATTATCTGACAAATTTATTTTTCGTTCTGTAATACTTTGAATCGAACTGATTTATTTGTTCAATAGTATAAAATAACAAATTTATTAAGAGAGTACAAATAACATGAATTTATTTAATAGAATTTTATATTTAGAAAATTTATATATGTGTTATATGTTATTTTTTTAGAAAACTTAAACTAATTCTTAAAGTTTGATTTCTAGAGTATAATAATTTTCTATATCTCATAAATTAGTACTTTTATACTTGTAATGTTTTGTAATTAAAAACATTTAAAAACAATGCCATATCTGTATTTTAGATTATAATCTAATATATAAATATAAATATAAATATGTTTATTTATTTATTAATTTTATAAAAATGAAAACCTAATTCGAAAATTTCCTTATTTTGGTATATTTTTTTAAATTTAAAGTACAAAGTCTGTACAGATCAAATGTACATGTATGTTATCCAAAGTTTGTATCGAAGTTGACTTTTTTACATTTAAAACACAACATTTGTTGTTTTTAAAAAATATTTTATCTAAAAAAATTATTTCACATTCTTTCTATATTAGAATTAGAAACCTGATTATATTTTTGGAACTACATGTAGATATTTGTGTATATGGAATAAAAATATTATACTTTTAATATTTTCATAGAATTATTAATTTTAAAAAGTAAAATTAAGAATACAAAAAACTTATGGGCTGACAATTTATTGTTAAATATCAAAATATGGATAAATAAAATTTGAAATCTTTATTTAAAAGCACAAAAAATGCAACGCATAATCATAGCTGAATTATAGAAGTAGGCAATGTACTAAATGATTGAATTTTTTACTATAAGTATCAAAAAAATAACATTTGAAAATTATTTGTACTGAGAAAATTAGGAATCAATAAAATTATATTTCAACTAAATTTCGTGAAACAATAATGTACACACTTTTTTGTATATAATACCTATTTGTAGCCGATAAATTAATATATTAGTGTACAAAAAAAATGTATATCGATGAAAATGAAGAGTTAATAAAAAAGCCGATGAATAAATGAATTTGTAGCATTTTTTAATAAATTATTCAAATTTATTTGTAATTTTTTCAAAACTTTTTATAATTTTTTTTTGTCTAACTTTTTTTACTTCTTTAAACTATGTACATAATAAATAATCATTTAACGGTACAGCTTTAATTTCCTAACAAACTTAATAAATTTATCGCAATTGTTTATGTTTTAAAAATGATACCATACTCATACAACTTCTGGTTTTTATTACATCGAAAAAAAAAAAATAAATAAATATATTAGTATAAACCACAATTTTGAATAGTCGCATAACTATTTAGTACAAAAAGTAGTAACAACCAATAAAAAAGTGAAATTAACAATTTTGTGAAATTTGATTAAACTATTTTCAAATAGTTGAAACTGTTACTTACTTACCATGAGCATATCTGTGTTATGAGTGTTATGATAATTATAAATCCTAAATTTAACTTTTAAGCTATAATTAATTTTATTATCTGAAAATGCTATATTAACTATTTTATATAGTTAGCTCAAATATTTTACACAGCTAATTCAACTATTTCATACGATTAATTTTTTTCTTTTATGTGGTTAATATACTATTTAATTTTATTAACTTAACCATCTTAAAATAGTACTAATTATATAGTTCCTTGGTTCGAGAAATATTAACCAAGAAAAATAGTTGATTTTAACAATGTTTTTCTTTCAGTGCAGCAAAAACTCAAGCAGGTGCGATTACAGGTCATCGTAATTACTGAAATTTTCACCGTTTAAAAATTTTTCTAAGCGTCGAAATAAATAATAATTCTATATGCATTGTTAGGGCTATATGAAATTGGAGAAAGTAATCAAAGAGAAAATGCTAAATTAGCAAATCGCAAAAGAATTATGCTCCATTACAACAGTCTGGGACTTCATAGATCTTTAAAAACATATATGAAATTACTAGAGCTTAGTTACGAATTGATGTTCCATCCTTCATAAGGCTCTCTAACATTGCGTTATCAGATTACTATTTATTTCAAAGTTTTTAAAATTTTTCAGATAGTAAAAGTTTAAGTAACAACAATAGCCTGTAATCCCACTTACTTGAGTTTTTTGCTGATAAGAACCAAAAAGTTCTCTGAATATGTGGAATCATAAGTATACCAGGAAAACGGCAAAAAATCATCGAGCAGAATGTAAAATATTGGACTGATTAACGTCCAATTTTTATATAGAAAAAATAAAATTTCATTTTATACTTTCATTTTAATAACTTTCGTATCAACCTAACAATTTTGTAATTATAATTGTTAAAACATCTATTATCATTGTTAAACTGATTAAAAAAATTTATATTGTTCTGTATTTCTAGAAATCAACGAAACGTGTTTTCAACATTTTAATCAAAATGTCTGCGTTGAAATAATTTTTCAAGTGTGCAAATTATATATCAGGCATATACTAACAGCAATTGTCCATAAAAATATTATTAAAAAGAATTAATATATCTTTAAAAAAAAATAATATTAAAAAATATTAAATGTACTATTTAATGTAATATGTATGTCATTTTTGAAAAAATAATTACGTTTTTTTAAGTAGTCATCTACGTAATTGATTTGAACACAATTACATTTTAAACATGTTAAGTATATTGCTGGCTCGAATCAAGTTGAGCTTTTTTGGATAAAATATATGTATATATCATTGTTCATTTTTTTAATATTTTCGAATACAATTATTTGTTTTCCAAGGAGTCGCCTTATCGATCATACATGTTTCTAAATTTACATATACGCCATTTATATGATAATTTCGTAGAGATACAATAATGGTAGTTTTATATATCTTTTTTGTCTACAAATGCTTCTTGTTTTAATCAATAGACGTCTAAATAACTGGACAAGAAAATCGACTTGACAACTTTTAATAAGAACCTTGTAACTTTGACAAAACTTTTTTGTATCAATTAGTGATCTTTAATTTACCGTCAATTTGTTTTAACAAACTTTTTTAATCGTAATATTGCGCACAATCAAATCACCGTAATGAATATTTTTAATCATTTACTTTTTTTATATTCACCATTTATCAATGTTTTATATATATATTTCACTGAAATTTTAGTTAATTTTTACTCGCCAAAAATGATTTGTCCTGTTTAAAATTATCTGACGTAAAATGAATTATAAATTTATTTACAGTAATTATATGTGCTAAAGTATAAAAATCACTCCCTATAGAATAATTTTGATCTAAAATAGAACTAAACTTGATTTTAAACCACGTAGAAGATATATTTTTTTAAATTATATACATGAAAATTTTGCGAACTAGTAATACCGTTTAGTAATGTAGATAAATTATAGTTTTCTTTATTCATTTTTCAATTTTAAAATCAAATAGATGTAATTTTAAACTTTTTGGTTAATAAAAAGCTGTAAAATAGTCTTAAATATTTGAAGTAAATGTTTAGATACTTTAATTTTCTGTCAAGAAATCTAAACAATGAATTTTAGATAATTTACTTTAAAAAAATCTGGTACGAATAAACAAATATTTGAAGCATTTAATTATTTAAAGTTTCATATATGTATCATTTTAATTTTCCAGTTTTTTATCAGTTAGCTAAAAATTTATATAAAATTTTTAATTTAGCGGAAAAACGATTATTTTGCTTAAATTTTAAATAATAACATATTACTTTAATTTTGTATGTAAAAATTTTCAATATTAAAACAAAAATTAAAAATTTCATTCCATCTGCAATGAAAATTAAATTACTTTAAAAGAAACGAAAAATCGGAAAAATAAAATACACTAGATAAATCAATAAGTGTCTCCTTGATCCGTTCGTGGAGAAAATAATTTTTCCCGGGAAAATCGAGAAAAGTTTATATTCTGGAAAAGTTTTCTGTGAATTATTTGTTATTATTGGCTAAACGATTGGGAAAATGTAGACGCCTCGACGCTTCGCGATGTTTTGGTTCGATACGAACGGGGAAAATGTGGGAAAACGGCGTCTTGTATTTTTACTGCCGAGTGAGGAAAATACGTGAAAACATACCGGTATCATTTCCTGTTTGGTGAAAAGTCGTAGTTTTCGATTTAGTGATCTTACTGCCGTTTACTGTGCCGCTTCTTGTTTTCATTATTCAAATTATACTCGGTTATTCTGTTAAAAGTATGTAATTGTTTAGATGCTTGATATAAAGACTGCTGGTGGAAATGGCGGCAATGACTATTTGGGTCGAAACGCTGCTGCGGCAGCCGTTGCTGCCGCGTCTTTTGGCAACTTACGCTTTTTGACTACTGCTAATGATGGTAGTCTAAAATGTGCAAAATGCTCTTTTGCTCTATGCTCACCATTAAAATTGACTTTTCCAAATTAATTACCTTTAGATTCGCCAACAAACAATTATAAAAACAGTTGGCAAAACCATAGTAATATATCGACTGCAACAACGTCTTCGGTTCAGTCTTCAACCTCCGTAACGTCTTCGTCTTCATCGTCGTCCATGGCTGTTGTTGCTGCTGTATACAGTAGCAGTAATGCTCTAGCGTTACAAGGTAACGTTTGATTATTAAAACTTATAGTTATAAATTATTAACGATATTTATGTTATTTTTAATTAATAATTACGTATGAATACATATATATGATAGCTTAAAGTATGCTATAGTACAATTAATAAGTTTATGAATTATTTAGTAAAATGAATTTTAAATCTCATTACGTTCACAGAATTCAACAAATTCAAATTATTTCCAATTCACTAAAAAGAATAATTTTTCTACATTATATAGGCATTATATAGGCGTTGATGAAATTTACAAAAACATTAGTAACATTTTCCGTCTAGTTCATTTGTTTAGCTGCAAATATACAATAAAGCTTAACATAAGTAACTAAAAAGCTTGGTAATTGTTATGCATTGTTTAATTAAAATTAACAATTTGGATAAAAATGCTTGGTTAATTTCTAAAAAAAGTCAATAATGTTTCTTAAATATGATATTTATATGTATGAACTAATAAACATTAGATTTTAAATCTGTGTGTTAATTTAGCTTTAGAGTAAGCTCTTTACATAAATATGAAATTATTATAAACCTTATAAAACTTTTCTCGTATGTGTAAACTTTTCAACAACATATATTGTTCATTTCTTTAAAGTTTGTATCGTGTCACCGTAAAAATTAAATTTATTATATATCATTAAATGTATAATAAAAACTCACAAACAAAAATAGTTGTCAGTTATATCTCATTTTGAATACTAAAGGTTATGAAAACTTAATACTTTCATTAATGTGTCAAGCTTTGTAAACGTAATTATTTTTTAATAAATTATTAAATTTTAATGTCCCAAAAAAAATTCAAAGCATTTTTTGAAATTTAGTTTTTATATGTTTATGTATCACTTCCCACAGGAAAAAAAAACTAAAAGAAAAATGTTCAAAGTTTTAAATACATTATAAATACATATAATTTGATTTGGTTCAAAACTTATTTTATTTACAATTTGTTAATTCTCCATTATTTTTAAGTTTCTGTAATCTAAATTTTGATTCTTAAAAACATTTGTTAAAATTATGTTTTCATGTTTAGTTTCCTTTTTTTAATTTTTTTATCTAAAGTTTTTTTTTGTTTAATGGTGGAATTTTAATATAAATAACATTTTTTTAATAAAAACAAGTTATTTAAAAATCAAACGATATTTTGAAACCTAAATTTTATCTTAAGTTTACATTAAAACATAATAATATTTGTAAAGTTTATCTAAATTAGTTGTATAATATAGATTTTTGTTCGCTATCAGATACTAAGTGTAGAAAAACTTTTCTTACTAATTTACTCATTTGTAATTTAGTGATATTCATAAAAATTGATGACTTTTTTCACCAAATTGTCATGTTATGATATTCTCTTAGCATATTAATCTTAATCTTTTATTTTACTTCGGTTTGACTTTTTTCTAATTTATATAATTTAAAACAATAATAAATATTAAGTCATAATATAGCTATGTTTTTTCTGCCCAAACTTTAGTTAATTTTTTTTGTTCGGAAATATATCTAGAGTGGTTTTAAAATCCAATTTTTTTAGTATAAAAAATATTTTAATTATCTTATATATAAGATGAATTTTAGATACTTTTCAGATCATAATGTTTAAGGGCTGATTAACGTTATGCTTGGTAATGATCTCTTAAAAAATAATTAATTACTAAAGGGAATAATGATTATATAACATAATTATTACCTTCACAATTGGCAGCAAGAACTTTTTATCCTTTTACGTCATTTATTTGTACAACTTTTTTTCTATTATTCGTAATTTGAAAGTAATAAAATTGTACCACATATAAAGGAACCAGAAAAAATTAGTGTATTAAGTGCCACATAATTTATTAAGCTCATAGTATCAATTTTAATTCCCAAAACTTGTCTATTATCCTTTTTGATTTCGTTCCCCTTTTTTATTTTCAACACATCAAAATAAAATAATTGATTAGAGAGTATGAACGAGAAAAAGTTGAAAAGTGCACTTCGTTTATTTTAATACATCAATGGTTTTCAA
The DNA here is from genome assembly GCA_000281935.1 of Mengenilla moldrzyki. Taxonomy (NCBI): domain Eukaryota; kingdom Metazoa; phylum Arthropoda; class Insecta; order Strepsiptera; family Mengenillidae; genus Mengenilla; species Mengenilla moldrzyki. The sequence goes on along the minus strand of AGDA01034401.1, from coordinate 1,441 downwards.
TGAATTCAAAGTCCGAAAATTCTCACCCTAAAATTTTTAAGTGAAAAATGAAAACGGTGAAAACTAAAAATCAGAAAAATGCTCACAAAGCTTGGAAAAAATTGAATTTATTACGTGAAGTTCAATCATTAACCGAATCGTTTGAAGTACAAATGGCTAAGAGCGAAACTTTGGTTGATCAAAAAGTGTTAGCGAAATTAAATAAGAGATGTTTTTGTAGTGGTGAAAATAAGCAATATAAAAGTTTTGAAATGAAAACACTGCTTTAGGTGGTGAAAAGAAGAGATTTGAGCCAAAAATCAACTGCAAAAGATAAGCGGAAAAGCCTCACTTTTGAACATTTCACGCTACACCTTTCTTGTTCATGATTAACATTTAATTAATTTCGTATTTTTCATTTTTGCAATCTGTCAAAAGGGAAATTTATTTTCGCACAAAGTGCAGAAAACGAAATTTGCAAAAGTGAAGAAAATTGAGAAAACGACTACGGAATGAAAATACGATATATAATATGTATATAGAGAAAAGAGCAAAAAAATAAGTAAATAAAAAGGGGATGCTTTCGCTAATAATGCGTTGATTATGCCCTAGTGATTCAATCATTACCTGATTTAGTCCCTTCGTCATTCACAGTAATTGTACTATAGCTTTTAGCTATTGCCATAGAAAATACGTATGAAATCAATTGATTGATTGATTGACTGGACATTACATAAAAAATCGTACTGATTTTTTGTGTGTACAATCAAGTCGAATTTTATGCTTGATTTAATTTTGATCTCGTTACAGATCATTCTTCGTCGTATCATCAAATGTTTGGCTCTGGGACTTCGTCAACTGGTAACCGTTTAACTAGTTCAGGTATTAGTTGAAGAAAGTGAAAAAAAATTAAAAAGGTGATTAGCAATTTTCAGTTCTTATTACAAAAGGCTTTATTAGTCTTATTAATTTTTCAACGCGATTGCAAATTATACGAGGTTAATTTTAATTACTAATTACTAATTTTTACTAATTTCTTAATATCGAACATTAAGTCTATTTCAAGGGCCGACAATTTTTTAAGTTAAAAAACCAAAATCTAAAATTTACAAAATTTCAAAGTTTTTAGTCACAAAATTTTTTCATGTCATCAATAAATAGTACTTACATAAGTCGTGTTCAAAAATAGTGTCGTGTTCGATATAGAGTTGAAAAGTATCTTTGCAAACTTACTCGGTCCTGTATAAAACTTAGGAGTTGAGTATTCTGAATGACTATGACGTAAAATTGTCCTGTTTGGGACAAAAGTTTTGAAAACAACTATAAATAACGTTTTTTTGATTAAAAATAAGAAAACTAATATACTCTCACAAAATAATGAATGCTTTCTTGTTCATAAAGTAATATCTATACATTCATATATAAGTAGTGTTTTTTACAAAAAATTTAGATTATATATATA